>JXTC01000220.1:225729-243353 GCA_002914845.1 Trema orientale
ATATATATATATATAAAGGAAATCCTAGTAGAATAAGGATAGGAGATACACTACATATTATTATATATAGAGCCTCCATAAACTAAAGAAGAGAAGAGTGTCTTCCTATTCTCTGTAGAACAAACTCTTGCAGTTGAGAAAATTGCAAGTGCCTAAAGTGTGTCAGTTTAAGAAATTGTACGCAACGCCCACACGTTCATCCAGTTGTGCTTGAGGCTTGGATTAGAAGATCGTGGTTTAGAAGACAATAAAGCTAGGATCCGCTGATAGGCTACAAGAGGTATTAGATCTATTCTCTTTGTGTGTTCCTATTTGCTATAAATTAATACTATACACTCATATAGTCAATTGTTTTGAGAAAATTTTTGAATATTCCTGTGCCAATCTTCCGCTGCGAAAAATCGTTTTAATTCCAACAAGTATTGCCCGAGAGGAGTAATTAGTCCTTGGATTATGTCATAATCAGAAGTAGTAGACTCAACTATTCGACCAATCTGCTTCATCGTGATCCTTAATAGTTTCTCCACATTGTATGATTGAGACACAGTGATCCAAGCATGACAATCAAAATCATGTTTAAAGTCATCATCAACTTTCTTAATGGTTTTGCCAATTCCTCCTTAGCCTACCAATGAAATAACAGTACGTGCAGACGCAGCTCCTTCAACCAAACAGCTTTTTAGCTACCCTTGAACCAAAGGTACATCCCACGTATTCATCATCTTCCGCAACAAAAAGAGATCCGAATCGTGTGTCAAGCTCATCCACGTATGGAGTTTTGCTAGTCGAACCCTGTAATCCCAGGGACTGACTCAAGCCATATCCTTGACCTGTGTCCTTAATTCTTTTTAGAGATTCGTTGATGTTGCAAATTTGAGAAGATATGGGATAACGTGACTTCAAGGCTTTGATTCGGCGACCTATTTTGGAAAGGAAACCGACGAATCCACGCTTGTCGGTAGTGCTTTGTGCGACATGCCACCGGTATTCATCAATGACATCTTCTATGTGATCAGCTTCTTCTCTTAGTTGTTTCACCCAAATTCTCACGGCATCACTCAACTCTCCCCTGTCTGTCTGCCCTTGCATCTGCGTCTTTGAGAAGAGACTGAATGATCTCCAATTCTCTTTTCAGGTTTTCAACTTCTCCATGGACTCCCTTCAACGATTTAACTAATTCGTCAGCTAGCAACTGAACCAAGCTCTCAATGACAGGGCTCAAAAAGGTCTCGGCCATTTCTTTTTCGGTCAGATTATCTCAACGAAGCGACCAAAGAAAAAGAAGCCTATAGATATATATGCGAAATAGAAATTCAAGAATATAGTGTATAGTGTAGTGTATTCCTTGATGTGATCTTCTTGACTTTTCTTTACTTTTACCTCAGAAAAAGCCAAAAATTATACGTGGAAAGTAAAGAATATTCCTACAAAAACGCTCTGTATACATCCATTAATGCTGTCAGATTAGCTGTTTCATACCAACTTGAGTTTAATTAATCGATTTAGTGGTAATAAAGGCCGGCGTCTAAAGTTTGGTATAACGTCATTGGAACAATTTTTTTTTTTAAGAGGAAGTCATTAGAATAACATAGCGCATTATCTATGTGATTCTATATGTTTTGGAGTTATCAGAATAAATAAGTACGGTTCCACTAGGAAGGAATTTGATTTGGCATTGTACTGTGACTCTAACGACACTTAGGCCATATCTACTAATCTATAATAATGGACAGTAATATTTCTGTAGTCACTGAATTTGTGGTGTTCTCTTTCTTGTTCACTTGTATATTTAATACTTCACATAATTTGTAAAATTTGGAAAAGATGACTCAGTTGTCGATTTTTTTTTCTTTTTCTCATCACTCTTGCATATTTTTGTGCGATTCTTTCTTTCCGTCACAGATTAGTTAAACATGCCTTTATAAGACAAAACATGATGAAGTCAATGAAAATATGAGTTTGAGAGGAAAAAGACAGTGAAGTGAGTGACCCGAGAGTAGTCCAGAGGGCTACAGTGGGAAGAAGTGGATGACGAGAAGGTGACATGCCGACATATAGTAACAAAAGTGAATTCTCTGCTGTGAAGATCACGGCCATACTTTTCTTTCTCTTCCCCCTTCGGATGATATGCATGTAGGCTTGCAGCTGTGGAGTGGAGCTAACCAGTCCCCGACCCTCCTCGTGTAATGCTAGCAACAGTTAATTTGTTAGCAAAAATTTGGACTTGTGACATGATTTCAAATCACATTTTATATCGAAATCGAAGTGAGAGTCTGGAATCAAACTATTTCAAATCGTATTGTTAAAAATCATGTAATCGCTGTTGGTGCAATTTTTTAGTCAAAAAATGTTCCTAGCATGATTTTTTTTTTTTTTTTTTTTTTTTTTTTTTTTTAACACATTCGAGTTCATTAATTTTAATTTTTTGTGAGCAGGAATTTCTCTCTCAGTTTAAGTGAGATTTCATTTTTTTTTTTAATTATTATTATTATGTTCTTTCTTTTCTCTATACATAAGTCTACATTTGTTTGATGGAAGATAAATTTGTTGGATTGAAGATAAACTCTGCTATTTTAATTACCTGAGTCCATCTTACAGAAGGGCATTGCATTTTTTTTTAAGTGACATCTTTCAATGAACGACGACGCAGAAAATTATCTGACTTAGGTGAAAACGGTCAAGAAATTTGGATTCATTTTTCATGTACGTTCTTTTTCGTCTCAATCACATTCTTGTTCATCCCAGATTCCTATGATCATTACTTTTCTTTGTCTTTTAATTTTAAACCAATTAACTATTTGCCAATCCTTTTTTTTCCTTTTCCTCGATCATGATACTACGAATTCGGCTGAAAATTGGGTTGCAATTTGCGAAGAAAGATGTTACTAGTGCATTTGAAATATAGATTGAAGGAAAAGCACAAGTCAAATCATAGCCTGTCTATTTACAAATACTCTTCTGGCAAATGTCAATTGTGTACCAACTCCAAATCCAATTACCAAGATGAGTACGGTGAAATCTAGTTTCAGAAACGACAGTTGGCTACAATATGCCTAAAAAGGGCTAAAAAGGACGAGTTGAAATGAATCATGCTTTGCGTAAAATAAGTCGCCTCTCTCGCTTGTATTCAACTTCATCTCTCTGGTGCATGATTATAAGAGCTCTTCTCACCTGTGAAAAATATCAATGCAGACAACATATGGTAACTGAAAGGTATCTACAAAGTAAAACTCGAGTAAAATTGGGCTTCTTAGATGCCACTTACAGTAGATTCGTTTATCCCCATTCTAGTGAGCTCATCAATCAGTTTCCTCTCTGATATATGGTTCCCAATGCCTATTCTTCTCTTTATCTGAGTTTCAGCTTGCTGTTTTTTTATGGGAAAAGGAACTAAGTTAATTTTTACCTTGATGGGAAAGAATTAAAGAGAAAAGCAACAGAAAATATTAATAACTTGACAAAGTATCTGTATACCTTAATTTCATTTGCCATCTCAGCAGTGAGATTAATTTGTTGATTTATTCCAGACCTTGCTGCATCCATTGTTGAAACTGTAAAAAGTCTAATAGCCTCCAGTACATTCTCTTCACTTGCTACATGGGACCTGGAATCACAGTTAATAATGGTGAGAGTGGAATTTCAGAAATAAGAATGACAATAAACGAAATAAGGGAAACAGAAGGGGTGAAAAGAAGAATTATGCACAAAGAATTACTGTCATAGAGATTTAATCTGCATTTATTGTTTAATGAGGATACTTATGCAAATCACATCTTACTTAGCAGTTAACACCTTACCATTTGCTTCTATTTGTAAAAAAAAAAAAGCCGAGTGTAGAGGAGAAAATTGTCAATTAGAGTTACTTTTAATGGGATTATCATGTGATATAAAATACATAAAGAATGTAATTTATTTCATGATTAGCCAAACTCTGAAACTAATTTGGAACTTTTAAAATTTGGAATCAAAATACATTTAATTTGACCACTGCTACTATTGAAAAATCAACTGCTAAGAACTATTACGAATCAGGAGTTCTAAGCATCAGTCTAACAAGTGCATAACATTAAGAATGCATAATATCAAGTTATAATCAGCACTTACAGTTTCATTTTTGCAAGTGCTTCACTCAATCTTACGATAGCTTCAAGCTGTCTTACTGTTATAGGTATCGCTGAACCCTCACCAGTTTCATTTGCCTGTCGTCTCATGTCCTATCAAGAAAATCCATTGAAAGTGGATTGATTAGGACGAATGTTTACTTAATGCATAAACTTCGTGAACAATAAATAATGTGGGTGCAGCAATTGGCTTGTAATTTGAAAAAAAAAAAAAAAAAATCCCTGAGCCGTGTACGAGCTGGTTTGTTATCAATTCAAGTTCATACACTGACATCTTGTATTTCAAATGCGGTAGTAGCAAGAATACCTGTCTAATTTTAACGTAATTATTTTGTAGCAAGGAGGACGCAGAATCTGATAAACGGGGGTGACATTCAGTTCGACAATATTGTATATACCTACAAGTTTGCAGTAAAGGAGTTAAACTCATCAGTATCAGGAAGGAAACATTGTAAATAATTCATAGCTCATTAGCTTTCGTGCAAACCTCTTCAGCCAATTCTCTTCTTTTGCAACTCTACTGTCACCAAGGGTAGCATCGGCAGATGCATGAACCTTTATGATGTGGCTTGCAATAATCTGTTATGAAAAGAAAACTAAATGAAGCTGCTATTATAATGTCAGGTTTACAAGAAACAATAAACAAAAACGTTTGACTAAATTTTTTGCTAAAAAGTAAAATAACACATAATAAAGTGAAAAATGAAATTCCTAAAATGGAAAAAGTTGAATATAGCATTTTGTTCTGATGTTTTGACAAGAAACATTATCACAAATTACCTTATCTTGACTGTACATCCTGATATCTTTGACAATGAAGATTAAATCAAATCTGGAAAGAATTGTCGTCTGCAAATCAATATTATCTTGAGCAGTCTGGAAGAAGGAAGCATTTTTAATTAGTTCTCAACAGTCAATAGTTAGTAGGAAGAATGCATTTAAAAAACTGATAAGAGATAAACCAGGAAGATAATTATGGACCTTAAGATCATCATAACGTCCAGACGGAGGGTTGGCAGCTGCAAGCACAGAAGTTCTAGAATTAAGAACGGTTGTTATTCCTGCTTTGGCTATAGATATGGTTTGCTGCTCCATGGCTTCGTGGATGGCAACCCTAAGCCACACCAAGCATACGCTTTTAGATCTCACGACATACAGACATAGTACTGGTTTATCAAGATTTAATTCTAATTTGCATTACCTATCCTCTGCCCTCATTTTGTCAAACTCGTCAATACAGACGACACCGCCATCTGCCAAAACCATGGCTCCTCCTTCAAGATAAAACTCACGCTGGAAAGGCAGAGGTTAATAAAATCAGAAAAACTTTCATACCAATACCAATGGGGGGTAATAGAAAAACTTTCATCACAATGCTAATGGGGGAGAATTACCCATTAGTAAGATTGCCAGATTGCAATGCTAAGAATAAAGGAGAAAAAGTATCCAAGATCAAGAACTCACGGAACTACTATCTCTGATTACAGAAGCTGTAAGACCAGCAGCTGATGAACCTTTTCCTGAAGTATAAACAGCCACTGGAGCCGTCTTCTCAACAAACTTGAGAAACTATACAAATGAAACAATGCCAAATTAGCGCACCTTGTGGGATGAAAAGAAAGCAAGAGCAAAGATTCTTTTGTACAGCCACTTGGCTCATGAACCAGAAACAAACAGATCAAACCTGTGATTTAGCAGTAGATGGGTCACCCAAAAGTAATACGTTGATATCACCTCTTAGCTTTACACCATCTGGCAAATTCTGCTTGCATAGGAATTGATTAATACAATATTTAAACTGCCTCTGAATTAAAAAAGGTTATAGCTTAGGATTCTAAAATACCTTCCGTGATCCTCCGAACAGAAGACAAGCCACAGCCTTCTTCACATCATCGTGACCAAATATGGAGGGTGCAATTTTGAAGCATATGCTTTTGTATGCATCAGGTTCCGCTGCAAACTTCTTGAATTCTTCTATCTATAAAAATTACTTGGTTACAAAAGATCAAAACTGAGAAGAGGCAAAAGAAATAGAATCATCTCGTACAGAATCTATTCGACAAAAATTTAAACAAATGCATAACCTATGGCAATTCACTTGTCTAGCTCATGTGAACATGACGGTAAAAGTATCCCACAAAAAAGTCCATAAAACAATCCCATCTATTACCTCTTCTGGCGTAAAAGCCGCTGGACCTCGGGAATTGGCGTCATTTGCTTCTTCAATTCCTACGACTCTGATATAAGGTTGTCTAATAGCAACTGCTCCTTTGTGGCTACAGAAATCAAATAACAAAAATCCCATATTCAGTTGTAAAGAGTAACAAGCAACAACATTAAACATTTAACTCAAGGCTACAAAATTTCTCACGATGTAGACGAATTTGCAGCTTGATAGATACTATATATTCCTATAATGGTTAATCTTGTTCCAGGAACAATAGTTTGAACAAGATGGCGGTCCACGGACAGAAGCATGTTCCTGGGAAGCTCACCAGTCGGTACATCCTTCAAAAACCAAGAAACAAACCATTAGATGTACAGATTCTCTTTTCAAATAATAGCATCACACCTTTTCTTCACCAGCCAATGTTGTTACCTCTGGGTTTTCCTGCAATTTCAAGGTTTGCTGATCAACATACTTGCTCTTATCAGGAACCACGACCCACGGATCAATTGGGCACGGCTCTTCTCCAGCCTACAAATATTCCAAGTGGGTTTCTATCAAATCTCCAGGGCAAAAGATTGCAAAAAAATAAACAAAACTTGGTAGCTGGTAGGAAGTAAAACCTGAGGAACATGGCTACAAGAGCGAGGCACGATGGCCCCACCAAGGCCTGGCCTACACGGAACTCGCTGCACGTTTTTACAATTCTTACACATCACAGTCACATAAGTCGCCTTGGCCTTAACCCTCGAAGCAGCTATAGTAATACCAGCTATTTTGACAAGTTTCGATATATATTGAGCCTACATTAACAATACAAAAAAAAATACAAAAAACAAAAAACAAATGATCATTCTTTCTGAATAAACCATCGAACAAGCGAAATAAGATCCCTAAAATTTCATTCCTAATATTTTCGACAAGGAAAGCAGATAATGAGAAACGAAATAACAAAGAAAAATACAGACCCCGAGCGAGCGCATGGACACCGGGTCCTCCTTCGAAGTGAGCAAAATCTGGACATCCTCCGGGACTGGCTCCTCCAATTGCCCTTCATTTCCAGCCACCTTCGTCTTCAAATTCGCCAAAACCTGCCCCGCCGCATTCTCAAACTACAACCAGGAAAAGAAAAAAAAAAAGACCCAAATTAGATTCAATTTCTAAGAAATGTTGCGAAATTAAAAGCGATCTAGAGAAAGATGGGGGTACCAGAGGCAATAAATCGGCGGGAGAGGATCGGAGCTTGGCGGGGAGGTCGGCGTCGAAGGCGTGGAGATCTTCGAGGTCGACGAGGAGGAACTTGGAGTTGTGGAGGAGGCTTTCTCGGTAGGGGAAGACGTTCTTGTCGGTCTCGAAGCTCCGGATGAACTCCTTGAATTTGAGGAGGACGGAGTGGTTGGTGGCGGAGCCCGCGGCGGCGTGGTCGCCGAGCCCGTTGGAACCGTCGCCCAGTGACTGGGCCTGGTCGCTGTAGTAGACCGCTCCCTCGTCCCACCCTGACATTTCTCTCTCTTCTAGCTCTCTCTCTCTCTCTCTCTCTCTCTCTAGCTCTTTCTCTCTCTAAAATGGGGTCTCGGTTTTGGGAGGGAAATGTTAGGGTTGGCTAGGAAGAGGAGGAGGAGGAGGAGGAGGACATCGTAGAGCTTTTGCTTTTTGGCGGGAACAGTTTTGGCGGGAAAATGACGAGTCACCTGTGCCTGCCACGTGCTTTGCATTCTTTTTTTCTTTTCTTTTTTCTAATTATTCGTTTTTTCTTTTTTAAATGCTAATAAAGAGATTAGTGCCTTTTTTTAATTATTATTTTCATGGTAATTTAATCAAGGATGAAATGATCGACATTTCTTCCAAATTACGAATTTATGCAGAGACAGTGGTGATCGTAAATTAGGTAAAACTTCATAATTAAATAATTAAATGTAATAGACCAGCACGAGAATTGATAATCTGCGATGCTGTAATGATTTGAAATTTGTATGTATAATTAGAGTTGTTTGACACGAAATTAACACTGATTAAATAATTTTTAATAAAATACATGAAATAATTATATCATGAAAAATATTTTTCAATAACTTTTTTGTAAATAAAATAAAAATCACAAAACTAACGAACCAACTAGTGAAATATTGCACCTCTTGTGGTGCCCTATAAAATTACTCTAATATATTCAAGCAAACAAAAAAAATTTGTCCTAATATACTAAAATTTAATTATAGAAAATTATATATACTAACAATTATATTAGTTACATGTTCATTAATCAAATAATACATGACGATACAATAGGACATATTATTATAGCACCTATTTTTTCTTCTCCAAAAAAATTGTAACAATAAAATTTAAAGGATAAACAATGGTAATGTGGCAGCTTATTTACCAAGCCACATTAGAAGACAAAATTTTGAAAGGGATTATATTTCCATTTTCAATGAATTATGTTAAGAGCCCGTTAAAAGTCAATTTTTTTGTTAGGTTCTTTGCAAAATACATATTTGGTATAGTGTATTTTAGAAAATATATCTCACTTAATAATTTTTTGATAAGTACATTTTTTTAAGTTTTAATTTATTTTAAATACAAAAATGCCCATATCACTTATTTTACTAAGGATCCACATTCTGGTTAGACAGGAGAGGTCGAGTTTATAGACACATTATCTAGTGCGGCTCGATACTCTGTCTAGTCCTATCTGGTGCTCAACACTCAAATGTACATTGTTTTTTTTCTGTACACTCCTATCTGGTACAACTCAACACCATGTCTAGCCTTGTCCGGTACTAAACACTGAAATGTATCTTTTTGCTTTTCCTATCAAGTTTCTAAATACTTTGTCTAACTCTTGACACCTTTGTCTAGTGCCTTCGATTTAAGGGTATATGAGTCTTTTTATACCCTTTTTTTCAAAAAAATGGTGTATTTCATATATAAATTATTGAGGGTAGTGTATTTTCTAAAACTCACTATTATAGGGGTATATTTCACCTAATTTCTTTTCTTTTATTTGTAAGTAAACGCACGAATAGACAGATAGCAACACAGTAGCTTTTTCCAAATAACACAAACATCTTCAAAAACTAGGTAACAATACATAATTACACTTCTGAATTACATAGAAATACTAAGTTGGTTACCTGCATGAACTGACTAGCATTTTTTAGCTGATTAAGGTTTATGTCCCATAAATGAACCCAGCTTCACAAGCATTCATAATTTAGTAATGAGAAAACGCTCTTTACGTATACTTGATATGCATAATATATATCAATCATAATTTTATACTTCTCATTGTATAACTTCACAAAGACATAATTATAAATATATCATATTGGTTGAACCCCTTATCTAGTATATACAAAATCTACCTACAACAGGGGTATAGAACAACAATTTTCTCAGTTTCAGTCAGTTGACTTTTGAGATTTCGTCAGTAAACACGAAATATTACCAGAGAGGAGACCCTTTAATATCTTGGGACCCAAAAAATTGTGTTAAATTTCAGTTTTTGGCTTTTTTATTTTTTTTTTAATTTCACAAGTATCCTTGTTTTTCCAAGAACCAGAGAGCCGCTTCTGCAGCATGTTCTGCTGCTGCTTTCTTTTTCGGATGCTCTCCACTAAAGCACTCCAAAACCATGTCTGGAGCTTCTTCTATCTCCACCAAAACCCTGTAAGTAAATCTGCAAAAAGAAAACGAGAATTTCGATTCAAGCTTAAATTTTTGTTTTCATAATTCATTAATTCATTTTATAAAATGCAGATTTTATTTATTACTTTCTAAAAGGTATGATGACATGTTATTAGGCTTACAATTTTAAGTGGCCAGGTCCCTCCTCTTTGCAGCATTCAAATGAAGGAGGTTTCCAGCAGTTAGCTGTGCAAACTTCGTATAAACGGGATCTTGCTGTTGATGTTTCTCTCTGCAAACCACCTGGAAAGATAGTTTTCAAGAGTGAATGACGTAGTAATGCTCAATACTTGATGCCCTGATGACTAGAAGCACTCTACAAAATACAATATATACATATGTTACTGTACCTGTTGTCTGCGAGTCAGAGTCAGACCCATCAGTTTTACTGGTCTGGCCATTAGATGGGGGCTGTCTTTTTGTAGATGTCTTGCATAAGGAACCGTTCGTCAATTCATTTGTAGAACACACTTTCGGGATAAACTTGCTGATGACGGGTTCTTCTATAGTAAGATTATCAAATCCAGTGGAATCAGGAGGTGGTGCTATATCTATAGGGATTTCATCGTATCCAATAAGTTTCGCTTCCTTCTTGCAGCTTGACTCTAAGACTTTCTCCAAAGATCTAGACTTCGCAATGATGCCTTTATCCTGCACATCCAATACATGGCCCAAGAAACTTAAAAATTAATTACAAGTCTCAAACTTGATCCCAAACCTTATGAAAAGAAAGAATTTAGAAAATTTTGAGTATGCATGCCACCTGACGCATCAACTTTTGACCACACAAGCTAATCAACATTACATGTGATTTCAATTATACTAAACAAGAGGACATGATGCAGATATAGAATAAATATATTAGGAAATTATTATTATTGTTATTTATTAGGTGTTATTTAATTATTAGGTTTATTTTAATTTTGAATAACTAGTTTTAAGTTTTTTGTTTTTATCAGTTTTTAAAATATGTCTAGTTTCCTAATTGTGTCTAATTACTTATCTATAAATAGGCTTATCTGTGTAATTGTTTTTAAGATTATAAGATTATGAATGAATGAGTGATTATTGAGTTTTCTCTCTTATGGTTCTTCTTCTCTCTTGAATTCTTGTCTTGTTCTATTGCTTTTCTACCAATTTATCTATTTTCGCCTAAATTCTATGAACTTTGCTCTTCTACCTATTCTCTTTCTAAACTTTTTTGATAAGAAATAGAAAGTTTATTAAAGAGAAAAAGAAAGTACAACGAGATGATGAGATATCATCAAAATTATAGCCATAGGTGCCACTCCATCTTATTCTACATCAATTTGGTATCCGAACCTAGTTCGATTTCCTTTCGCCTATCCTTAAATTTTTTTTTTCTTGCACACGCTAAATAAAAATAAATAAATAAATAAATAATCGTGAAAACAACCACAATTTAGGATCTACTTTAGTCGTTGCCACCACATTGCACCACCCACTGCTGTCAATTGCTCAACTACCAGAAGATTGTTTCACGAGTCCAGAATTGAAAGTTTTGCAGACAATCCCTATTTTTTGGTGAAATTTTGCAATTTTATCCAGATTTGAAGATCTTTACTGCAACATCCCTAGAACACCTCAAGTAATATTTTTCCACATCGGTACTTTGTCTTATGGTTTTATTAGTTAAAAATTGATTGATATGTGTTTTGATCCATGCTAATTTATTAAACATGAGTTTTCAAAACTCTAATTATTATCAACAATACTACCATAACTTTTATTTTAATACCCAATATTACTATGAGTCATATTATCATAACCCATCATATAGTGCCAACTACTATCATCAATCTCATCAAGATTATCATGCCTAGTATCACTATAACCTTAGGCCAAACGAATTAAATATTGCCCATATTAGAGACCCCTAGTATTAGTCATGTTAGCAATCTTGGAAATCATGATGGTGAGTTTACATTTGATAAGTTGCTTACCAATATTGACGCTAATTTGGCCAACTTAACCATCAAGTGCGATAAAATTACTCATAATTGTGAAAAGATACTCCTTATCTTGGCCGAATTAAAGGAATCAAACAGTAGCAGGCACGACCTTTTTAAACAATTTCTTAATAAGAGCTATATTGCGAAACCTATAGTTGCGCCTACTATAGAACAAAATTTAACTCTAGCTGAGCCCATTATTGCCTCTCAACAAAGTGATCCTATTCCTATGCCCATTGTTCCTAGTCCACCTACACATCAACTTCTAAAATTTGGATCAAATGCATGTTTGTTTGATTTTCTTTCTAATATGACGATTGGACTAGTTTTCAATGCAAGAGAATTTTTTGAGAAGCAAGGTGTTCAAACGCATACTGTGATCCAGAGAGAATGGGACAAGTGTGAAGAGTCTAGATCCTACATCGTCATCACACATCAAGACTTGCACTTGCCGATTTTCCTCCGCTTTAGATTGCTTATTTATGATGTATTTGAGTTTTAACTCGCCGAAGTCGAGTTCTCGAAGTGATGCAGACATAGAATAAATATATTATGAAATTATTATTATTGTTATTTATTAGGTGTTATTTAATTACTAGGTTGATTTTAATTTTGAGTAACTAGTTTTAAGTTTCTTGTTTTTATCAGTTTTTAGAATATGTCTAGTTTCCTAGTTGTGTCCAATTGCCTATCTATAAATAGGCTTAGTTGTGTAATTGTTTTTAAGATTATAAGATTATGAATAAATGAGTGATTATTGAGTTTTCTCCCTTATGGTTCTTCTTTTTTGAATTCTTGTCTTATTCTATTGTATCAATTCATCTATTTCTACCTAAATTTTATCAAATCTTGCTCTTTTACCTATTCTCTTTCTAAATTCTCATCTTATTCTACATCAGGACACTAGTTCGTACCATTGAGAAGGAAAAAAAAACATGTAGATTTTACCTTCAACTCTGCAACTACTTGTTCTGCAGCAATTTTCTTTGCCTCCTTCTTGCTCACGTTGGTTGCAGAAGCAGTTGCATGAACATTTTTGCCATTCACTTTTGCTTCAACTGTATATATACCATCCTTCTTTGATACTAAAAATGGACTACCCCAAGAATGAGATTGGAAAAGTTCTTGCAGTTCCCTAATAGGATTAAGCTGCAAAGTGGAAAAGCTCATAATTCGATCCAGAAAAGATAACATTATCCTCCAAACACGGTTCAAATCGAAACCTGTGTCAACCAGAATGGCACCAACACATGATTCAACCAAGTCACCCAGAGCCTGAAAGAAGTACATACAAATTCAGAAATGCAGTCTCATCCCACTGTAGCTAATTCATTATTAACAAACCAATAGAATTGAATATATGGCATATTTGTCATAAAGGCCGGAAAAAAAATGTAAATTGTCTACATGTCTACCTTTGGACATTTTGGTCCATCCAGAAGACTGCTTTCCGGCATAGGTGCTCGGATAAAGTTCACATATTTTTTTATGGCTTTAGAAAGGCCACTTGAATCAGAGATGAGAAATTTTTGAAAAGACCGATCAACAGCAACATTTGCAAAGGCTTCATTGTTCACATAAAATGATCTCAAATCTGTCAATTGACCAGGCTTCAGTTCCGGATAAACTGAATACAGGTAGGATGTGATTAAATAATCCAGGACAGCATCTCCCAGAAACTCCAATCTCTGGTCAAAAGATCAACGCTTAAGTTCCTCGATGCAAAATGCTACAAATATTGGTTAGTCCGCAAAACTCATCAAGCGGAGAGAAAAGATTCTTGACTAACTCCTAAAATATAACTGAGTGCCAAGTTCATACCTGGTAGCAGCCTCCTCCATGCTTGTTGTAAGAAGGATGTATAAATGCCTGTAGAAGAAGACCCCTATGGAGAAACTGGTATCCTAATGACCTCTCAAGAGCTCCAATGTCAATGTTAGCAGCAAGTGGGATGTATTTAGCACTTGCTCTGCAAACATCGGTAACTTGCGAAGCTTCAAAGTCCACTTGTATACCAATCCATTTGAGGAATGTAGCTGCGGCCTTAAAGCCACTATCCACAATAAATGCTCCAACAAGAGCTTCAACAACATCAGCAACAGTTTTCTTGTACAACCAGTGGTGACCTTTGCTGCATCTGACCACCCCAGCATTTGTCTTATTCACAGTGCTATCCAAATACTGAGAATGAATACTTTCCTCCATTTCCTCATTACATACTGTCAGACATGGGCGGCCCAAAGCAAAGAACTGACGGGGCTCAAATTGTTGATCACGTATGTATACCTTAAACAATAGTTAAAAAATGAGAGAGGGAGACAGAGAGAGGATAATAGTATGCGACTATAGGCAGCGTTAAACTCTGATATTTGTTCAGACTGCAGACCACTATTTATGCCATGTGGTTTATTGGTTTATATTACATGTTAGTTTTTCAGTGTTTTCAAGGTAGCATGTTTGACACCTTTTATCCAAGTTCGATGAGACCTTAAATTAATGTTCAGAATTGACCTCATTAAGCAAATGTATCTCTACAAGTTTTTTCTTTTTTGAATAAGAAACAAAGACAATTTTATTGAAAGGACAATCTACTTTTAGTAGTTATGTCAGACCTTAACATAGAGACTTTCTAGATTTAGAGTGGAGATAAATGCCTCGTACCATAAATAGCTTGGAAAAATTATAGGAAACAAAGATCATATCCTGAAAGCTTAATCATACCTGTAAGTTTCTCTCACATGCTAGCTTGAATAAATTCAAGTTGTTTACTATGTTGGAGCGTTTATTCGTAAGTTGACCTTCATCAAGAGTATCATGCAAGAGAAAAAGATGCCTTCCAACAGCAAATTTGAGGAAAGCATCACCAAGCACTTCAAGCCTTTCAAGAGAAAAACACTCCTGGCACTTCTCTGTGGTTAGCGCTTCTAAAACCTAATATGAAGAATAACGGCAGTTATTACGAATTCAGGTTCAAGTCTAGCAATACAATTACAAGATGAGTAGTATAATGAGCACATTGGGATAATTTGCTGTTTATGATATAGCTACATATGTCATTCAGTAACGCCTTACTCTCTGAGCAGTAACTTCAGATGCCTCGGGGAATGAAATAGACAACAGGTTCTTCAGTTCAATGGCAACAAGCAAGTTTTCCAAGCGATGCATAATTGATGGTAACAGAGAGATTGAACTCCCAATATCTTTTGAAAATCCTATAATCTTCAACTGACAAAGCTCCGGAGGCAAATAGTCGAAGTACTCATCTAATTGATTTGACACTGTTCAAAATTAATTTTTTAAAAAAAATCGTTACAAAAATTGATTGGAGAGAGAGAGAGAGAGAGAAGATACAGAAAACATTTATATGAATGCGGAATAAGAAAAAAAAATATTGATAATTTCTTGGGGGAAAAAAGTAAGAAACGTAAGTCTGCACTATCAATATTATGAAAGCACCTCATGCTTAAGATGATAGATTACGTATTGGAATCATACTGAAACTACGGTTTGGTGCATTTCTTCATTGTTTAATACCACAGTAAACTGCTTATAGATTGGTACAGCACTGATTAAAAGAATACTGTTGGCAGATCAAAACAATCTGATTTGATTAGATTTAATCAATCAGGAAGATTTTTATTCAATTATCAAATCTTCTGTTTTTAATCTTTTCTGATAGACTAGGATTAGTTTTTTATTTTTTAATAAAATCAGATTTGGTTATTATACCAAATCTGCCATGTTTTTAGGAAGATCTTTTCCATTACTTTTGATTAGTCAAACCGTTTGGGTTGAAGCCTATTTAAATGTACCCTATCAATGAATAAAATATAGCAGATTCTACTTTGCTCTAATTATGCTTTCATGGTATCAGAGCTGGTCTTTGAACCTTATTTCATCTAATGCCAAAATACGGGATGGCCAGCGGAAAAGAAACCTCATCCGAGGTTACCTCTGGTTCATCCGGAGCTGTCAATCCAAGTCCAACAATCGGATTTGAAGCTCCAACTCAGCCAATCACAAGTCACAAGTTCAATGGCCAGAACTTTGTCTAATGGTCACACTCCGTGATGATGTTCATAGAAGGAAGAGGAAAAGAAGATTATCTCACTGGTGATGCCATACAACCAGATGAGAGAGATCCAAAGTTTAAAGCTTGGAAGACAGAAAACAGTATGGTTAGATCATGGTTAATCAACTCCATGACTAACGAAATGGGTGAGAACTTCATGTATTACAAAACTGCAAAGGAAATGTGGGATGCAGTGAAGCGGAGCTATTCAAACAAGGAAAACACATCAGAAATCTTCGGACTCAAGGGTGCTATACATGACCTTCGCCAAGGAGATCTAAATGTAACTGAATATTTCAACACTCTATCACGCCACTGGCAGCAATTAGATATTTTTGATGAAGTAGCATGGCATTGTGCTGAAGATCGTAAGCTGTACAAGGACATAGTAGAAAGAGATCGAGTCCACAAGTTTTTACTTGGTCTGAATAAAACCTTGGATGATGTTCGTGGGAGGATCCTAAGTATTAAGCCTCTACCTGATGTTCGTGAAGTATTCTCAGAAGTTAAACAAGAAGAGAGCCGAAAGAAGGTAATGTTGGGGAACCCCAACAATGATACAACGATTTCAACATCAGATGCTTCTGCTTTAGCTGCCCGAAGGCCACAATTCAGCAACGAGAATTCACAAAGAAGGGGCCGACCTTGGTGTGATCATTGCAAGCGACTTGGACATACCAAAGATACTTGCTGGAAAATTCATGGAAAACCAGCACACTGGACTCCTCGGAAGCCAAATGAAGGGAAAAGCTTTCAAGTCTCATAAGAGAAACCGGGAGTAGATTTTTCAGCACAACAACAACCACCAAACTCCTCGATTTCACTGAATAAGGAACAACTCGAGCAACTCTATCGTCTTCTCACTCTAACACCGTCACCACCTACACCGAATCCCAATGCAGGACTGTGCACCATATCACAAAATGGTAACCATACAGCCCTAGTCTCTTCGGTTCATATCCAGGAACCCTGGGTCATTGATTCCGGTGCCTCCGATCACATGACAGGTTGCTTTAGTCATTTTTCTTCCTATACTCAGTGTTCTAGTTCTGCTTAAATAAGAATAGCAGATGGGTCATTAGTTACTATTGCTGGTATAGGGTCAATAAAAATTTCTAAAGATCTTATTCTTCACTCTGTTCTACATGTTCCAGCTTTAAAATGCAATCTAATGTCCATTAGTAAACTCACACGTGACAATAACTGTGTGGCTAATTTTCATTCTTACACGTGTCAATTTCAGGACCTATCATCGGGGAAGACGATTGGCAGTGCTAGAGTCTATGATGGGCTTTATTTTCTTGAGAACACAGAGTCTAAGGGTAAACAGCACTTGTGTCTAAAGTGTCATCTGTTTTGGTTTCTTCTAATAAAGAAATAATGTTGTGACATCATAGACTTGGCCACCCCAGTTTTTCATATTTAAGGTTCTTGTTACCAACTTTGTTTAAGAATAAAGAATCTGTTTCATTTGTTTGTGATATTTGTCAAATTGCAAAACATACTCGGATTCCTCTTTCACCAAAGCCATATGAACCTTCCATGCCCTTTACTCTAGTTCATAGTGACATATGGGGTCCGTCTAGAATAACTACTTTGAATGG
>JXTC01000220.1:253766-264725 GCA_002914845.1 Trema orientale
TTGAGTAACTAGTTTTAAGTTTCCCGTTTCTATTAGTTTCTAGAATTTGTCTAGTTTCCTAGTTGTGTCCAATTGCCTATCTATAAATAGGCTTAACTATGTAATTGTTTTTCAGATTATGAGATTATGATGAATTAATAAACGATTATTGAGTTTTCTCCTCTTATGGATCTCTCTCTCTGAGTTCTTGTCTTGCTTTTCTATTGCTCGTCTACCCATTCATCTGTTTCTGTCTAAATTCTATCACCCCTTGCTCTTCTACCTATTCTCTTTCTAAATTTCACTCTTGTTCTACATCAATTGGTATCAGAGAAACGTGTTTCTCTTCTACCTATTCTCTTGAACTCTACAAGCTGCTGACTCCATCCAAAAGTTCCTTTCTCGCCCATCAAGGCATAAGTTTGTGTACTCGATCCTCTGAGGTGAGTAAGAGTCCATGGATAATCAACTCTGGGGCCACCGATCACATGACCGGCCAAGGTAACTTGTTTTCCACGTACACTCCTTGTCCCGGGAATGTAAGAATTCAGATTGCCGATGGCTCTTTCTCGTCTATCGCCGGAAAGGGCACTATCCAAATCTATGCTCCTCATATTATTCTTAAATCTGTGCTCCATGTTCCTCGTCTTCATTGCAATTTATTATCTATTAGCAAGCTTACTAAGGATCTCAATTGTCATATGCACTTGTCACGTGATTTGTGTCTCTTTCAGGATCCTTTGGGGATGATGATTGGCAGTGCCAAAGAACGTGGTGGTCTCTATTACTTTGAAGAAGATGTCGATGCAACTAAACAAGCTCTCATGTCTGCTATCACTTTTTCTTCATTGTCAAACCACTAAAAAATAATGTTATGGCATTGTAGGCAAGGTCATCCTAATTTTCTTTACTTAAAGCGTTTGTTTCCTGATTTATTTCTTAATAAAGAGCTTGCTTTCTTTTAGTGTGATGTGTGTCAATTTGCTAAACATCATCGTGCTACTTTTCAACCACGTCCTTATACTCCTAGTAAGCCATTTGCTATGATACATAGTGATATATGGGGTCCTTCCCGAATTCCTAATCGATCTGGGTTTAAATGGTTTATCACCTTCATAGATGATCATACTAGGATGTCATGGGCTTATTTAATGAAGGATAAATCTGATGCTAAGCAACTCTTTATAAATTTTCACCAAATGGTTCGCACACAATTTCAATCTGACATTCAAGTTTTGCATTCTGATAATGGGAGAGAATATTTTAATTCCATACTTGGCTCCTATCTCCTTAGTCATGGCATTGTTCGTCAAAGTTCCTGTATTGATACGCCCCAGCAAAACGGTGTGGCTGAACGAAAAAAATAGACATCTTTTAGAAGTCGCTCGATCTCTTTTGTTTTCTATGAATGTTCCACAAAATTTTTGGTGTGATGCAGTCCTTACTGCCACATATTTGATCAATCGAATGCCTAGTCATGCTCTTAAGTTTCAAACACCTCTTAGTTCTTTTCTACATGTTTATCCACATACGAGACCGGTGGGGTCTCTTCCCCTGTGTGTGTTTGGGTGGGTTTTCTTCGTTCATAATCATACTCCAAATAGGTCTAAGTTTGAGCTACGTTCTTTTAAGTGTATTTTTCTAGGATATTCTGCTACTCAGAAGAGCTATAAATGCTATCTTCCAGAAAAAAAGAAAATCTTCGTGTCAATGGATGTCACTTTCTTTGAGGATTCTCCCTTCTATTCCAAAAATCATCTTCAGGGGGAGAATATACATGATGATAATTTTTGGACTACTATTAGACCTATTGTTCCTACTTCTAGTCCTTCTAGTTCTAATCCTTTAACCATTCCCATTATTGAGACACCACCTACCATTCCTACTTCTGGTCCTTCTAGTTCTGATCCTTCAACCATTCCTACTGTTGAACCACCTATCAACAATTCCATCCCAATCATTATTGACAATATTCAGACAGGGGAAGAAAGTCAAGCACAACCTGACACTTGTGTTTACACTCGTTGGATTCGACCTCAAAAGAATGAGACTACTACGTTTCCTAATCACGGTCAAGAATCTGACCCCAATCCTGAAACAGGTATGATTCCTACTGTTAATGATTTGGATCTTCCTATTGCCCAGAGGAAAGGCATTAGATCTTGTACTCAACATTCAATTTCTCAGTATGTCTCATATGATCATTTAGCTCACACTGCTAGAACATTTGTTGCTAACCTGTCTGCAATTGAGATTCCAAAAGATGTTGAAGATGCCTTAAAGGACGAAAGGTGGAAACAAGCTATACTTGATGAAATGATTACATTATAGAAAAATGGTACGTGGGAGATTGTTGATAAACCAGAGGGTAAGGATCCTGTTGGGTGTAAGTGGGTGTTCAGGGCAAAATTTAATTCCAATGGAACAGTTGAGTGTTATAAAGCTCGATTGGTGGCTAGAGGATATACACAAACATATAGGATAGATTATCTAGAAACTTTTGCTCCTGTTGCGAAGCTTAACACCATTCGGATTTTATTGTCCATAGCGGCAAGCCTTGATTGGAAATTGCAACAATTAGACATTAAAAATGCTTTTCTAAATGGAGACTTGGAGGAGGAAGTCTATATTAAATTACCACCAGGATTCAATAAGGAGAGTGGTGGTAAGGTTTGTAAGTTGAAGAAGTCAATTTATGGCTTGAAACAATCACCTCGAGCCTGGTTTGGACGATTCTCAAAGGCAGTATTACAACAAGGCTACAAACAGGCGCATGGAGATCATACTTTGTTTCTCAAACATTCCAATAACAAGGTAACACTCTTATTATTTATGTTGATATTATTTTGACTAGGAATGATGAAGAAGAAATGGAGCAATTAAAGAAGAAACTGGCAGAGGAATTTGAGATCAAGGATTTGGGGCAACTTCGCTACTTTTTGGGTATGGAGATTCTTCGGAATAAGAGTGGGATATTTGTGTCTCAAAGAAAATATATCCTTGACTTATTATCTGAAACAGGATTACTTGGTTGTCGTCCAGTAGATACACCAATTGATCCTAATAGTAAGTTGGAAAAATATGGTGATAGAACTCTCATTGATATAGGAAGGTACCAACGGTTGGTTGGAAAGCTGATATATCTATCTCATACTCGTCCCGACATTGCCTTTGCTGTAAGTTTGGTGAGTCAATTCATGCACTCACCTCGGGATGTTCACCTAGAAGCAGTGTACGGGATTCTGAGGTATTTGAAGGGTACAGCTGGTAGAGGTTTGTTTTTCAAGAAAGGAATTGAGAGAAGTGTTGAGATCTTTTCTGATGCTGATTGGGCAGGTGATGTTCGTGATAGAAAATCTAATTCCGTGTATTGTACCTATGTGTGGGATAATTTGGTAACATGGCGGAGTAAGAAGCAATCAGTTGTGGCTAGGAGCAGTGCTGAAACAGAGTTTCGCGCAGTCGCTCATGGCATTTGTGAAGGCATTTGGGTTAGCTGCTTGTTGGAAGAATTGAAGTTGCCAACCGAGGGACCTATGAAGTTGTTTTATGACAACAAAGCCACTATAAACATTTGTCACAACCCAGTTCATCATGACCGTACGAAGCATGTAGAGATCGACAGACATTTTATTAAAGAAAAGATTGACAGTGGAATTATTTGCATAACCTATCTGACTACAGCAGAACAGACAGCAGACATACTAACAAAGGGACTCGCAAAATTAGACTTCAAAAGACTGATTAGCAAGCTGGGGATGCAAAGTGTATACAACCCAGCTTGAGGGGGAGTGTTAGAGTAATTGGATCTTTTAATTAATTAGCTAGGATTTTTTAATAGTAGTTTCCATTTCTTATTTCAGTTTCCCCTTCTTATCTTATTTTCCTTTTCTTGTTTCCATTTACCGTGTATAAATAGTGCTCTTGGGATGTAATTCTAATATAAAATTTAATAAAAAATATCTAGAGCAGTTCTGCCTCACATCTCTCTCCCTAATCTTCTATAGATCTAAGTAGAAACTGTAACATAATGTCCAAAGCACAGACATTTCTTAGGTCAGAAAGTCATAAGCTTAGACCAGGTGTGTTATATAAACATATATGAACATCCAACTAACGGGGATGCTCTGATCATCTCTCGAATCTTCTTAATTATATGCTAACACTTCAAGATATTGAGAGTTTGGAAAGGTTAGACTTAGACCTAATGAAACATTGTCTGACATAGTTAGCAGCACCACAATCTCTACACTATTGACAAGCTGGAGTCCAAAATCTGGAAACACAAAGTTAAATGCAAGAATATAAGGGACCAAAGGAAAGCATGGTCCGATCAGCTCATCCCAGTGTTCAAGGACCATGCAAAGACATTGTAAAATACCAAGAATGCTGAATGTCGAAGGTTGAAGGTCTTAATGTCTTTGAAAGTATGCCTATGTTGAAGACCAACTTGAACAGTTTAGACATAAGATTATTCTCAGTCTGCCAACTGACAATAAAAGAAAAACAAGAAACATTGAGTCCTATCATGTCTCAAATCGACAATCTTAGAAACCCACCTTAGCATCAAGTAATTCTTCAAGACTATTGATGCTTTTTGCTAAATTCCCTTCACTAGAAGCACCTGAAATGAGAACACATGCATAAAAGGATACATGACATGAAATGAGGATCCAAACATGAGACATGAACATATCTAGAACAAGAACAAACTGACAAACAATTTGATGAATTCATCAACACCAAGGAAACCAAATACATACTATAAAGGACGTAAAATCTATATATATATATATATATTTATATATATAAGTTGATGATAAAACATTATTGAACAGAAAATAAGGCATGAGAAACCCCATATATAGGTGTTGATGTATGATATATACATGTGTATATCTCTGGCCCAAGTTCAAAAACAGGATATAAGTCAAGGTTATTAAAGATTCCCTCCCATCAGACCCACAACTAATGATGGTGGCAATGAATCTCAAGCCTTCAAAACAACCCAAACAACAGGCTAGCTCTATCATTAACCCATATGCTTTTACATTTATTAATACATTGCTGAGAGATTCAAGTTATCAGCTTATGGAAAGTAAATGAAATTAACACAATAAAGACGAGCATTAGTTAGTCACCAAAGAGCTTAATAATGCATTGCTCCAAATAAGTTTAAGATTAAGAAGTCTACTAGTGTATAACATAAAAAAGAAACTGATTTCTAACCAATGGTAAACAGATAGGCTGATGTGAAGCAGCAATTCGAATGAAGGACCTAAACCACAAGATCAGCAAGGAAGAAAACTAATATATCTTCAACATAATATGTCGGGGATGTTAGAGGTACCAGTTCTATACATTCTGACCATGCTTAAAAGCTGTAAGGTCAAACTTCTACATGTGTAAGAGGATGGAAAAATGTAAGTACACTGGCTGTAGCAGTATTGAAAATCTATGTATTCAAAGAAAGTTATGAAGCGGTAATCCACATGATCCATGATGATGAAGTTATGTGCAGGTACATTTTCTATACATCTAGCTAATAAGGACAGTTGCATGAGTGTGTTAGATGAAGAGAGAGAGAGAGATTTTACTGAGTAATTACAAGGTTTTATTTACAATTAGTTGATCTTGCAATGGATAATCATTTTTTTCAAATAAAATGCTAAAAGGCATGACTAGTATTAGCATCAAACACTAAGAGACATGCAGAACCAACATGTAAATTTATAAGTGCGACCCAAACCTCTATTAGTGTGACGTTTTAAGCACCAATTGCGACTCTTACCATGTTCTTTTTCAAATTTTAAAAGAGAATCAGGCAATTGCGTCAATACAAGATAATTCGAATAAGCACTACCTTTTCCAATAACTGGAGATGCTGTCATGCCAAATATGCGAGGAAATTTTCCCGCGCCTTTTTTGTAGAAGCCCTGTAAAGTTTCAGATCATACAACATCATCAAATCAAACTAAGGACCATAGAGAAACTAATGACGATTCTAGAAGGAATTTACGCACCTATATTAGGCGCAAGTATAGAAACTAGGCATATGTTATTTTACTTACTTTAATTAGGTTTATTATAATTATGAGTAACTAGTTGTCAGTTTCTTTTTTATGTCAATTGCTTACTCTAGTCTACTTTCCTAGTTTTTGTGCTATGCTTATCCAAATAAGCCCCTTTTTTCTCATTATAATTCAAGACTTGATTTATGAAATACAACTATTCAAATATTCTTTCTAGAATTCTCTTTTTCTCTCTAAATTCTCTCTTCTTTATCTAATTTTTATGTTCTTTCTCTACTGTCTCTCCCCTTTCTCTTCATTCATTTATTTTCCCTTCTACTGCTACATCAAAAACATAATCAAATGAAAAATAATAAATATCATGATATTTCTTTTTAGATTTATAACTTGAATGACCTAACTTTACAAGTGGCAGTTAATGAGTGGGGTTAAAAAAAAAGACATACATGAAATACTAGTCAATTATATAATGCCACATCAGTCAAGTTACTTTTCTTAGATAATTTGTCAAGATGTGTAATAGCATTATTTATTCAAATTTGTATGTGATGGTAGATATGCATATAGAATTGCCACTTACTCTCATGATTTCAGCATAAGGATGATTGCTTTGGACTTGAGCATGATGGCACTCATCGAATATCAGCAGTGCAATGGAATCCATCTTGACAAAACAGTGAAATAAGCAGTACAGTAGAATATCTGGAGTCATAACAAGAACCTGGCGAAAAAAAAAAACACCAGTACAAATTATTCAAGAACAATGAGAATTTGACACTGAGAGAAAACTTGGTAGAAAAATATCTATCTTGTATTCATGGACTAAAATATTAGCCATGGGTAACAAAAAAATAAATTACAGATTTTGTCAAAGAAGCAAAGCATTCATTCATCAAGTGAATTTGGTAAAAATTAGGATGATCTTCTTTAAATTAGTATTTCTTAATGTTAATTCAATAGCATTATATTCCAGAATTAAATAGATTAATTAGGTGATTAATAAGTACTTTTGTGTAGATTGTGTCGAGAGCAATGCATGAGTGCCCACATTCATAAGAGTTAAAATGAAGAAAACTTGAACTAAGGAAAAGTGTAGATTTTAAGATTAATTGGCGTTAAAATAGCACCTTAATCTTTCTTTTTTAAATAAAGAATTAGCATTACTAACCTCGTATTGTTTCATCTCTTTTTCCCAATATTCATGGCTCTTCAACCGCTTAGAGTTCCCACAGCAGATCCCAACCTTGAAATCAACTGACTCTTCTATAACCCTTGCTTGCTACAAATTATGTTGGATTCAACTTAAGACCAAGTAATAGTGAAACGAAAAGAGATATGTAAGCAGTAAATGGCATCATAAGACTATATCCAATCACAAAACACAGCAATCAAAATCATACTTAAGAGTGAGCATGCCCTTTTGATTGACTAGTTTTTTTTTTTTTCAGTTTTTACTATTGTAAGAAAAGGGAGTTATTGATTCAATACAAAACAGAACCTCGTCGATAATGAGAGTATAACTAAGAAGAGGACGAGAAGTCCACAATCAAGAAACAAAAAGAAATCATCAAAAAAGCTTCCCAATCTAATAAAATGAAGGAGAAAGGGACAACCTTAAAACTCTCTAGAATTAGCAATCCACATGGAAACCCCAAATTTAAGCCAATCACGTAGGAACTCTTCATCCTGATACACCAACATTTCAAAGTTTCTCTTATTTCTTTCTAACCATAACACCCAAACCTTAAAAAAAAGAAAAACAGAATTACTTGCTTACTTGTGAGGCAACCAATCACAAAATCAAAAATAAAGAGTGACATTTCTTTCGGGGTTGCTCAAAGCATTCCTAATTCCTTCAAAACATTATTCTACACTTTCAATGGCATCGCATTAAAAACAAAAACAACAAACAAACAAACCAGTATCGATTGTTTTCCCTGGATTCTTAGAAAAGACACACCAAGGAGAAATCATCATATAACTTCATCTTTTGCAATACCACATTGTACTAAGCTTCACATGAGCAAAAATCCAAGCAAGCACTAAAGTTTAGATGGCACAAGAGCAAAAATTAATCACTAAGGCTAAAAGAAGAGAACAGAGAGTAATAAAGCAAGGAAGTAACCAAGAATACAACTGAAAGATCCAAAACAATCCAAGGCCACGTTTTTATCAGAAACAGCCTCCCTCAAATGCATCCCATCAAGTAAGGAAAAAAGAGAGTGAACTCTGCTAATTCCCTTTCATAAAGTTTAAAAAGAAATGAATGTTTCAAGAAAAAAATAAAATAAAACTAATAGAATCGTATACATCAACCATAGAGGAAATATGAACATTACACTGAGTCAAAAGAAAATATAAAGATGCAATACCATCTCTTTAGAGCTCTCATTCCATTACCCACCACCAACACGACATATCTCAAACAATCAGGTAAACTATCAGAAAATCATTGTGGGAATTGGCAAGTATAGAACATTATGCATACCAGGGATTGAAAAAAAAAAAAGAGTAGAGCCACATTATCATAAAACTTAAAAATGTACCCAGTTTTCTACCTCATTTTCACTTCGGTTTATGTACTACACAAGGCTCATTAAAAGCTTTGTGAAAATTAGACACGACAACACTTCCTCTCTTTCATTTGGATTACACAGGACAGCCTAATTCAGAATCGGTAAGATCAATTAAGGCTTACCATGCTGTTGATGGGAAGGGGTACTGGAGAACTTTCGTGTATGTACATGAACGAAATTAAACTAGTGTAGAACCAATTCACTGGGTTCAGAACCCCCGTCCTCATTACAAGACTGGAACTAGAATGGATTTTGTATTCACAGAATCACAATGATAAACTCAAATGTTAAAGATAAACAATTATTCCTACATCCAACTTTGTGCAAAAGCCATAAGTTTATTTCATATGAAAGATAGCATTTAATCACCTGCTGAACCAAAGCCACCGTAGGTGCAAGAAATACACAAATGCTCTTCTGGGGATTCCTTATCTCATTACCAAACTCGTACATAAGCAGCACAGCTATGTGGGTCTTCCCACAACCAGTTCCCAAATACACAATTACGTTCTCCTCGATTGCTTTCTTGCAAAGCTCTAACTGATACCTTTTAAGAAAAAAATTAAAAAAAAAAAAGTTACATCTAGTAACAATCTCAAGCAAACAATACAAAAACACAACAATTTAGTACTTAATTTCCCTTATTTGTTCAAAACCCACAAAAGAAATGAGAAAACACCCAATTCTTTTCACAACCAGCAAAGTCAGAAACAAGCATTTCCTATACTTCAAAATAAAAACATCATAAACATGACATAACACAAGAGTAACATCCATATTTTTTTTTCCTTCATTTTCCTCTGTTTCCACACCAGCCAAACGAAAAAAAAAAAGTGTCTCAACCAAACAAATGGGTAGCATGAACAAAACCCAGATAGCAAAACGTTCTAAACGATGGAGTGAAAAAATAAAAATAAAAAATGGAGGGAAAATCAAAATTCATACTTTCTAGCAATTTTCCTGGGATCCTTCTCCATCTTCCGAGCTCCTGAACTCGATTCTACCNCCACTGGCGAGACTCGGAGCCGGTTCCCCAGAGGACGACGTACTAGCGAGACACTCCTCCATGGTACCAACGGCGAGAGGATCGGGTTCTTCGCCGCCGTCGGGCATTATCGGAGCTCCCGTACTGGAAAACGAAGCGTTTTACTGTGCTGGGTCTTGGGGGGTCTTTGATCCTCGGCCTCTGCTTCGTCTCTGTCTCTCTCCAGAGTGGAGTAGAGAGAGAGAGAGAGTTAGCGTGCGAATATATGAGCAAAGCTCCACTGAGAATGTTGTACAAGAATATGTAGTACACGCTTAGCTTGGAGAGTTGGGTTTGGTATTGTCTATTCAAAGTGGGGTCCGATTCTGAAGACTTTCACGAGTCAAATCCAAGTCTATGGCTTTATTTGTTGACAGTTTAATTAATTTAATTGCTTAGAACCTTTGGGAATTAATCAAGGTAACTATGATACTAACTAAGGCTTATTTAAAAAAAATTATAAATAATTTTGAGAGAAATTTAGTGAATCATTAAAATTTTAAATTTGATTAAGTAGATGTCCATTTTTAAAATTTTATAACTAAATGTCCAGGTATATATATTTTTACACTTGGTAGATACACATATCTTTCAATTTTAGTTATTGTACTGAAATGCACTTGGCATATAATTTTTTATACCTGATATATAAAATTTTACACTTAGTATATAAGCATATATACCAGATATTTTGCTATAATATTTGACAAATGGATATTTACTGAAATTAGACCCAAAATTTGGTCACATTTCTATAAGCCCCTAATTTTGATCTCTTCTAAAGCATGTCATGTGATTAAAATAAATAAATAAATAACTTATAAACAATTTACAAAATTAGGAATTAATATTATCCCTAACTTAAATTCAGTCGAAAATTGTGAACGAGACATCACTGAAAATGTCACCACCCAAAACCCGGGCCAGTGGCAGAAGGGGAATTTCACAAAGATGGGAAATTCCTTGATTTATTTGAAAAATGTCTAAAAAGTTTTGGTTTTGTAAACAGTTCACTAAAATAAAATATTTAGAATTTCATCCCGTGAACCTCTCCCACAGTTCGTATACACCATTAAACATAGACTGAATAATAATTAGAAAACGTAAAATCAAATATAAGTCCAAGCATCATCATCATCCACAGTAATTATCCAATACCAGGATGGCATACATAAGTTCACAGACAAATTAGGAAGTAGTAATCTTGATTTAGTGCTAATACAAAACTCCAAATAGTCCAACACCACAACAATAGACTTCTAGCATTACCAAGAAACGAACTACAGTCAAGATGGCCTCTTACTCCTCTTGATCACCAAGATCGCACTGAACACCACCTGAGGAGGAA
>JXTC01000220.1:271889-303752 GCA_002914845.1 Trema orientale
TTGTGGTCACATAAATAAACTAGGAATTTTCTGATATTTAAAGACATATAAATTATGCACAAATTCAAATAGAAAAATGTCATTTTATTAATTCAACAAATATCTAAAATATATATACTTTTAGGGTATAAATCCTAACAATCTCCCACTTGCCCTAACGCAGATGAGACATGTCTCTCAATCCTAAACCATCTAAGTGATTCTCAAAAGTCTTCGCTGGAAGTGTTTTTCTAAAAGGATCAGCAATGTTATTTTCGGATACTATATTTATAACGGCCACGTCTCCTCGATGTACTATCTCTCTTATCAGATGATACTTCCTCTCTATATGCTTTCCTCTCTTGTGACTTCTTGGTTCTTTTGAATTCGCCACCGCTCTACTGCTGTCACAGTATAAAAAGTCAATGGCTTATCCATATTTAGAACAACTTCCAAATCAGTAAAGAACTTTCTGAGCCAAACTACTTCTTTAGCTGCTTCACAAGCTGCTACGTATTCTGCTTCCATAGTAGAATCTGCAGTGCTGGATTGTTTAACACTTCTCCAGCTGGCTCTACAACCAAGAGTGAACACCGACCCAGACGTCAACTTTCGAGTATCTTTGTCTGATAGAAATTCAGAATCAGTGTAACCAGTAAGAATCAAGTCCTGACTTGAATAAACCAGAATATAATTTCTCGTTTTTCTAAGATACTTAAGAATATGCTTTACCGCTATCCAATGATCTAATCCTAGATTTGATTGAAAACGACTAACTATTCTTACTGTGTAGCATATGACAGGCCTAATACACAATATGGCGTACATAAGGCTGCCAACTGCAGATGCATAAGAAACCCGTCTCATATCCTCTTCCTCTTGAGGTGTCTTGGGACATTGCTCTTTGGAAAGGATAACTCCATGTCGAGAAGGTTTTGCATCGAAAAACAAATGAGCACCTTATTAATATAAGATGCTTGAGACAGTGCCAAAAGTCTGCTCTTGCGATTTTGAATAATTTGGATCCCAAGCACATAACTTGCTTCTCCTAAATCTTTTATTTGGAATTGTTCGGCCAACTACTTCTTTACATTAGATAATATTTCCACATCATTCCCAATGAGTAAAATATATGTACTTCTATATACAAGGTTCATCAACATTTTGATCGAAACTATAAGACTTGATCGTCTCATCAAATTTTAGATTCCATGATCTTGAAGTTTGCTTAAGTCCATAAATGGACCTTAGTAGCTTGCAGACTTTCTCTCTTAGCCTTTAGCTACAAACCTTCTGGTTGCACTATATAAATACTTTCTTCAAGGTAGCCATTCAAAAAGCTGTCTTGACGTCCATTTACCATATTTGATAGTCTAAACATGCAGCAATGGATGAGAGGATACGTATGGATTTAAGCATGGCTACTGGCGAGAAAGTCTCTTCATAATCAACTCCCTCTTTTTGGGTATAACCCTTTGCTACTAACCTAGCCTTGAATATTTCGACTTTTCTATCTATATCTCTTTTTCTTTTATAGATCCATTTACATCCAATGGGCCTGACATCTTCAGGTGGATCTACAAGTTCCCAGACAGAATTGGAATACATGGATTCTATTTTTTATTTCATAGCCTCTTGCCATTTTTCCTTATCAGAATCTTCCATTGCATGCTTGTATGTCAATGGGTCATCTTGGTTACTATCGGAAACAGCAACATGTGCTTCTCCAACTTCCTTGTAGCGAACAGGTAGTCTAATAACCCTCCCACTACGTTGAGTTGCCAAGGTATTCTGATCTAGAATAGTTATCTTATAATGTCGTTCAACAATTATTGTTAGTTGTGGTCTAATCTAATCAGAAAGTAATTCCTCTAGTACAACTTTACTTCGAGGTTTGAAATCTGTTATATAGTCATTTTTAAGAAAAGTGGCATTTGTCGATACAAATACCTTTTTCTCTTGAAGACTACGCAATCTCCCCGTGGAAGCGAGCAGAACCAGATCCAACCTTCTCGTCAGACCCCGCACCCGCCTTCGGCCCAAAACTGGAGGCAGGGGTAACCGATATAGCAGAACCCCCGGGCAGCCTCGAGGATGCCTCTCTGCCATATTTGATCACTATATTCGGCATCTCCTGAGCCGCAGGCTTGCCCGCCTGAGAAGGAGAAGCAGTGTCCACGTTGTCTCCAGATACGAATAGTCCTTCCAACTCGTCATCCGAGTCTGTATCATGGACACCGGGCCCCTGCTCTTCGATCTCGTCCTCGGATGACACGACCAGACGTCGCTCGATAGGAGCTTTAGGCCGCGCGCAGTGGACGATAGTACTCCCTTTAGCCAGGGAAGGGTCTGTCGAAGGACCAGCATCTGAACCAATAAGGTGCAGCCTTTAAAAAATAATAATAATAATAACAATAAAGTCCTACCTTTGATCCTTTTGGGAGCCGTGACCTTATCACCGCGGAGCTTGGTACACTCCCTGTTCATGAGCCCCACGACCTCTTCGAGCTCATGGTTGGTCGGTGCAACCACCCCCCATTTGATTTGAAGCCATAACCTGGCGACCAACTATGGCAACGTGGTTCTGTTCGTCCTGGTGGAACCAATTTAACGCCGAAGCATCGAGCCTGCTCCGGAGGTGTTTGGTGATGACCCACATGTCCAGTGGGAAGGGAAGGAGCAAAACCATCCTTGGCATCATCTTCATCACTTGGGGGCTCAGAACAGCTTGAATGTGGCGGCAGTCTCCAGATGACCTGAAAACGATGACCTCCTCTAGCTCCTAGAGCTGGCCCACTAATAGCCGTGGGTCAAATCTGTTTTCCTCTACAGAATCTGCGCAGAGTCAAAATTTATAAAAAAAAGAGAGAGAGAGAGAGAGAGAGAAGAGGGTACGTGCAGACCCTAAAAGACAATACACTACTTACTGTGGGAAAAATATGATGGGATCTGGAAACGCTCCCCATTTACCCACGGAGAGCACCACACTCCCTCTACGGCATACAGCTTGGAGTGGGAGTCCCATTGCTTGTCTGACCCAGGCAGAACCCAGAAAATGTGACGTCCCGGGAGCGACTAGAGGTAGAAAGTGAGGTAAGAGCTCTTTTTGGAGATGAGGATAAGTTTGTAAACATAAAAGACCACCTCAAGGTCAATATGCACATTCAGCAACACCGACAAAGCTGAAAGCCCCATCAGAATCATGATTCCGTTGGCGTTGAGTTGCATAGGATGAATCCTTATCAAAGAGAAAAATTGATGAACGAGGGGGGGAAGAAGGAACCGCAGCCATTCAAGAAGCTTCCTTCCTAGGACGATGACACCCTCGGGAGAGGAGGGATGTAAATACCAGTAAGCAGGACTCTCAACCCTTTGAAGGGTAGCCCCGGCAGGGAAGCAGAGCTGCCTCCTCAGTGAATCCACCTCGGAATCTGGAATAGCGTGGAGTTTTTGACTCTGGTTTGAGGCCATTTTAGTGAGTGCGATTGAGAAGTTAAAGACTTTGAAGGAAGAAGAGATTCTGAAACCCTAAGATTTAGGCACGCAGGAAATTTTGGGAGGGAAAACAAGTGCACCTAAAGAGTTTTGGTAAAGTGAAATAAGGGCAATTATGGTTTTTATAGCAGAGGAGTGGAAAGGTCAGTTCGCCAAAGGAATAGCACGAGGGAAATTTAAAAGATAAAAGTTTTGAAAATTTGAAAATTCGTGGCGTAGGGAAACATGCAACTATATTGTTAACTGACATATAATGATGGATTTAAGCCACGATTCCCCCTCGCATTAATGGGCCAAAGATATGATTTCCTTATTTTGATAACCGCCAGTCCATCAAAAGGGGAAATGGGGGCAGTTGTGGAGCTCATTTCCGTAATGCTTGTCACGTGGTTCAAGAGGCGGCAAAACAAAAAGATATAATAGATGAGCTTAATATGGACTCCCAAGGATACCACTTAAATGACACGTGAGTTCTACATGACACGATATAGGCTTGATAAATCCACGAAGGTTAATGCTGAGTCCCGTCTGGGGTCGGCATCAGACAGACCCTCAGAGGGGTCAACCGAATCTAAGCCACCTCAAACATGAGGTCTGGAGCCCTTGGGATTTTCTGTTTCTCTATTCTCATAGGTGACACTCAACTCGGACTCAGACAAAGCATTTAATGCTCCCTCACAATCACCATGTGTATTAGGTGAACCACCTTGTAGAGCTACAGACAACCACGATCTCGTCCGGTATAGGTAATATCAGAAGAGATCGTGGTAAGCAAGCAACATCAAATCAAAAGAAGTTGCAACATCCATAATCCACAATTTTCGGAGCACATAACGAGGAAAAAGAGGTAATTGGTCTTGAAATTAAGGGCCATTGGGTACTTAATTTTAGGACACACACACGCGTATATATATATATGTGGCATACTTTTTAGAAAGAATTTGAATTGCTATCTTTACCCTTTTTTTTATCATTTGAAAATATCTGACTTAAACATCGGAGAGTCTTGCAGGTGGCCACTCTCAACTCTCTTCCCGGAACTAAGAGCAGAGTTAAACCAAACCGAAGAGAACACATAGATAGTTAGTAGAAGAATGCACCAACACTACTATTATGTGAACCTAACAAAGTCCAAGAAAAAAAGATCCCAACACTACCACTGCCATTGCCGGTGAAGCCACCGGAGATATATTGATCGACGATGGAGGCAGTGGGATTGGGATCCACAAGAAGATCATGCAAGAGTGGAGGATCATACAGAAGAGTCTCCCCGATATGATCTACATCCGGGTCTACGAGAACCGAATCAATCTGCTCACAATCGAGAAGAATCGGTTGGGTCTACATGAGACTACTCAACACGTGATAGAGGAAGAAGACCGAGAAGTGGAACCCGGCGGAGTCTATAATCGTCAAGTGTGAAGTGTACTGGGCGCACGAGGGTCGGGTACTACTACAAAGATGATGGTGAAGGTGGTAGTAGTAGTGATGATGACATGGCAGTGACGATGAATATTGAGGCTTCTATAGGAAATTTCGTCGAACTGTTGAAGTTGGAGAAGGAGACGACATCATTTGAGGCTAAAATGACGGAAGGGAACAAAGGCAGGAATGAGATTGTTAAGAAGGTTATTGTGAGAATAGAAAGCATTTTAGGATTGAAGAAGAATAATGATACCACGGGCAATATTATTGTAAGCAATTGAATTACGAGATTTCTCATTTTTTTAAGCCTTAAAACGATGGTATTTTGGCTTGGATTCTTTTTCTTTTTTGTTATAAGTGATGGTACATAAATTGGTAAGTGATGGTACATATATTAGTATATTAATAATAAAGTTGTAATTTACAACCGTATATAATGATACATAAGTAATAAATTAGTTATTTCCACTATAATACTAGTGATAAATAAATAATATATTGTTTATCTCCTAAAAAAATAATATACTATTTAATAATAGTGAAAAATAAGCAATTTATCTCAGGTATAATGGTAAATATACCATCTTATATCACTAGTATATAATTAATAATCTCTTGAGTCACGGTAAATAAATAATATACTAATTTATAATAGTAATAAATATAGGAGTATAATGGTGGTAAATAAGTGATTTGTCTAATTGTTGTAAATATATTATATTGTAATTTATAAAGTGGTAAATAAGTAATTTATTAGGAGTATAATGGTAAATATACCACCATCTACAAGTGATAAATTTTTTTTAAGTCATGTTAAATAATTTATACACCACCTCATAATAGTGGTAAATAAATAAGTTACTAAGAATATAATAATAAATATGCTACCTTCTATAAGTAAGAACCTTCTATAAGTAAGAAATTTTTTTAAGTCATGGTAATACGTACCACCTCATAGTAGTGGTAAATAAATAATTTACCAGGAGTATAATATTAAATATACTACTTTTATAAGTGATAAATTTTTTTAAGTTATAGTAAATAATCTATATACTTCATAATAATAGTAAATAAGTAATTTACAAAGAGTATAATAGTAAATATACTAATTTTTATGAGTGATAATATTTTTTAAGTGGTAGTAAATGAATTATATACTAATTTAAAATAGTAATAAATAAATAATTTATACGAGTATAATAATAAACACAAATCACTACTATTAAAAAATTGATATATTTGTTAATAAAATTTAAAATAAAAAAGAGATATCTATTAAACCATACCTTCTAAATAGGGTATTTTTGTTCAATCCCATCAATCTTAAACAGCACTCGATCCACATGGGAACGTCCTCAACCCAACAAACAAAACAATCAAGATTTTAATGGGCCAACTAGCAATGCTATTAGCAAGCTTATTACAATAAGAAGGGGCAAAAAAACAAGGGTTTCTATCACTTTTACATATAAAAAACTAAAAGAATTACAATAATACGGAACTCAGGCTTTTTTCAAATTTTCGTGTGATTTTTATTAGAAAAATATCATCTTTTAAAAAATATTTAAAAAAATATTATTTTTTAAAATAGTTACTGATTACCGGTTCCTGAAAACTTGTTATTGATTACTAGTTACCAGTTATATACCAGTTATAAATATCTTTGGTTACTAGTTATCAGTTTCTGAAAACTAGTTACCAGAAATTAGTTACTATTTTAAAAAATAATATTTTTCTAAATAATTTTTAAAAAATGATATTTATCTAATAAAAACCCGCACCTTAAAAAAACTTAAATCACTGTATTTTTCAAATTTTTTTCTAAATTACCGTATAATGTCTAATTTCCTCAAAAAACAATAGTTAGCCACATCAGGAAAAAGAATTCTAATTGTCCTACAATACACTTCCTAACTCAGTTTCTGACTCATACTTCTGTTTAATCAAATTAACAGAAAGGCAATCAGATTCGATATTCAGAAGCCATACTCCAGCATCTTTTGCCGCTGAAATTTCATGTCTAGTCGCCACAAGCTTCTGCTTGATCAACTCTATCCGTACCTGTAATCTTCCACCAAGCTGCAGCTATAAGAATCTCCCCTTTGTTATTTCGGACTACCGAACCATGTCTAATTCTTCCATCACAATTAACAGCAGCATCACAATTCATTTTGTAACCCTCAATAGGAGAATTCCAGCACAAAGTTACCTGATCAGGTGGCTTCTCCTTCAATAATCAGCGATTGAAATCCTGCAAATAATCCATCACTGACATAAAAACATACTTAGGACCCCTGTTTCTTCCTTCATGTATCAGCTGATTCCTATCAAACCAAATAAACCACTTAGTAGAAAAAATAAAGCACAAATCATCACAGGAAGCATCAAGTCATGAACAAAATCGTTAAAATCTATAGCTTTGGATATCTTCCTGAGCCCATCAGCATATTTTTAAGTCCAAACTGCATCGCATGCAGCAAGTTTCCATTTCATTTTTACATATTGGGTAGCAAGAACGCTGAGAGATTTCCCTTTTGTACAAGTTGCCATAAGTCGGTATTATGTTTCTATAAGCACGCCAAATGAAAAAAAACTTTGATTTTAATAGCCAATTGCAGTTTCCAAAATCTCTGCCACCAACCATTGCTCTGCTTTGAACAAGGGTCCTTGCAACTCATTGAACCTCATAGCAGTCTTGTACCCACTCTTAACTGAGTAGTGTCAATGCTTATGAAAATGCCAAATTAAAGAATCAGCTCGCTCGATTTCAAGGTAACATTCTTTTATAAAAGCTTCATTCCATTTCCCCTCCCCTGTAATTAAGTCGGCCACCAACACACAGGGACCACCAGATTCACAAAAAATAGCCTGAAAATTTAGAGAAACTAAACATCATTTTTCTGAATTAAGAGAATCTAAACATCAAGCATGTCGATTTAGATTAACTAAGCGTAACAAGGTCAAGGTTACTCGTCAAGTAAAACCCTTCCAGCAGCACAAGTAAAACAGTGAGCAACAGCAGCAAACAGCAACCCAATACATAAAAGCCAAAAGCCACCAAAGAGAGCAAGGGAGAACGAGGAAAGCAGATAGATAGAAAACAAAAACAGAGAACCTGGGAGACCAGACCACATAGGGGTAGTGCCATCGCATCTGAAAATGTCATCGAAATTTTAATCTTTAATTAAAAAAAGAGAACTCGAGTATTATCGAAGGAAAATCCAAGCAAATCAGAAAAACCTAATAAAAAAATTATAAAAAAAGGAAAGTGTTGTAGATTGGGTTGCACTTATAAGAGTTGCCTATATACCTTACAGGATCAAGTCTACAGTTCTTATTTGAGAATAAAATATTTGCCTCCCAAATAAATATAAAGTTGTATTTGAGAATGGAGATATAGAGAAAATGTAGGGAGGAGAGAAAAAGCTATAAACAGCATAAGAAAAAGTACCCAAGTTATAAAACACGAGCACATAAAATACCATATTTCTAAAGGTACCATAAAATCAATATATCTATTATAAGGTAAATTTAAGTACATAAAAATTTTAAAATGGGAAAGTTAACTATCTTGAATATGTGCCCCAACGTCTGCTGCGACAAAAAGCATTAGTATATGTCCGAGTATCTACACGTAACATATATATATATAATAGGTATTATTTTTACCTATTCATAGGTAATTTTTGTAACCATTGGATCAATCTTCTAACGATTATCATGATTTGAGCAATTGAAAAAAATAATAACAATAAAAAATATACATTATTTTAATAAGTTTCTATTACTTTCTACTATGAAAAAATGTGCATGATGAATTTTAATTGGACAAAATAATATTTATAGATAGGTAATTAAAAAAAGACGGGATTGGTGCCCTATTATATATATATATAACACGAATTGGCATTTATGAGAATATCACGCACTCAAGAGTCAAAGTTGAACCGTAGAAAAGCTGTTGCTAGAAAATCCTCAACTTAACCCATGTTGACTGCACAAAGCTTAAAAAACAATGACCATAAAGTAGAACCCTGGACCTCAGTTGCAAACATAATAATAAACCATGTGAACGGGCGTGTTTGGTAGACAAAAATAAAGGAATGGATGGACTAAATAGTCCAATCCTTTGTAGTCTCTTATTTTTTTTACCAAATCTCGACGGTACAAGGGAAACTGAAATAAAAAAGAAAGAAAAATTAGGGATACCTAGACAGAGGGATATATGAACTCAACCTCTCAAAGACTAAAAACACGAAGAAAAACCAAAAAGAAAATAAAAATTAGCGAAACCTATAACTAGGCTTCGCAATACAATCATTGTAAACAAAAGAAGAAATAAAAGGAGCGGCCACTACCAAGCAGGATAGACTATGGAAGGTGCTCGAGAAATCAAAGAATCTGCAACACGATTACCCTCACAATAAATATGGGTTACGACGAAATCCATATGAACAATGTACCCTAAGGCCATAGACTAAGCTGATCTCCATCGAAAAGGAACTTTTAAACAACGAGACAACAAGATATAAACTACGTAAATGGAATCACTCTCAAATCAGATACGCTTCCAACCGTACTTCCAGGCAAAATCAATCGTATAAATTGCCGCTGCCAACTCAGCTTCAAAAGCATAACCTACTCTTAAAGGAATAGAATAAACAAACCCACGATGAGTTCTAAACACCCCAGAGCACCCAGAAAGACCCGGAATTCCAAAAGCAGAATCATCAGTGTTGACCTTAATACGGAGGAGACCTCCAAAGAATCTCAACAATATTAGGCACCTTTCAGGTCCTACCCCTAATACGAAGTTCCCTCAAAATCAAAAACTCTATCATAGATAAACATAGTATCTGAAACCAGAGACTCAGCCTAATAAAATGGCATAAAAGCACTAATGCAGAAGTAATGGAAGGCTTCTTATCCTCGAAAAGTGCCAAAACTCCGGAAATAAGAAATAATCCAAAAAACAGAAGTCAGACCAACTTTATAGAAAAAACGAAGTTGTGGACTCGGAGAACAATGTTGCGCTTTATCCTAGAGATCCACCATAGTACCCTCCAGAAAAATGGGAGTATGAAAGATGGATGAAAATGCTGACTAAAGCCGTTGGGCAAAAAGACAATAGAGGAACAAATGTGACAAATCCTCTATCAAAGAACGACAAAAACAATAACAAAACAAGAGATTAAGCCCCCGCCTCATCAAAGAAGCCGCAGTAGGAAACTGATCATGAAGAGTTCTCCAAAGTAAAACCAACCTTCGAGGAGGAATAAAATAAGAACAAACTTCTGAAAAGCCAGAAATCGAAACGTAGGTATCAGAATAAATAACCAAACCATCTAGAGAACCCATCCAAAACAAAGTATCCGAACTATCTAAATACACAACTAACTCAATTGTATCTGTAATGGCTGGAAAACAATCTTTAAAAGCAAAAGAGAGAAACCAACCTTACTCTGTCAGAAAATCATTAACTACACTCTCCAAAAGAGGATCGAGAACTATAGGAGAAGAAATTAAGTCAATCAACGAGGAAACCCAGCCACTTATCAGTTTAGAACTTGATCTTGGAATGCCTACTAACCAACCAACGAGACTCTTTACATCAATCCTTATTTGGCCCTTAAAAATGGTGCGTACTATTTTGTGAAGGGACAAAACAAGCCTTGGTGAGGGACTATTCTAACCCCTGTAGAATGGGTTAAAATAGTCTCATCTCATTCCTCAAAAAAGGTGAACCCCACATTTCACTTTTTTTTCTCTTTCTTATTTTCCCAATAAAAGTAGGTCCCATATTATTTTATATAATTATTTTGCACATTCCAAGTGAGCTCCATTTATATTGATATAATATTTTTTTTCGTTAGTCCCATCTTTTAATCCCTTATTATACCGGACAACTTATAGTACTAACATAAGCCAAGTTAATCCAATACAATTAAATCCTATGTAATAGTCCAATCTAATCTAATCCAATCTAATTCTGTCTGTCAAACATAGCCACCCAAGTTAACACTAAGGAATGGAGTTGTATTTTTGGTGATTTTTTTTTTTTTGGTTTGTTATTGTACGAATTTTCTAATATTTGTCATTACCCAAAAAAGTAAAAAAGGAAAAAAAAAAAAAAAAAAGAAGATGTAAGGATACTAAATAAATGGAATAAGATATTGTGAAGTCAAACCCTTCTAACCTACTTGAAGCCAAATAATTCTATCACATCAAATTGGCAACTTGTGTAAATAAATGCCATTAATGTCATACCATCCCCCGACCGACATAAGTGTAACTAATCGGTGTGAAATCTAGACAGTAAGATCTGTAATATCAAAATATGCCATAGATGTTTATTAATAGTTTTATTTTTTTTAAGGGAAGAAAATAGTTAAAAATTCAGACAACCTTCTGTCCTCTCACATACTACTAGATTTAATTTGCTTCACATATCTATTTTAACATAAGTTGACAAAACCAATTAAAAGAAAGGGCATAAACCAAAGGATTTTTTTTTCCTTTAAAAAAAAAAATTAAAACTTTGTTTAGAACCTGAATTTTTAGAGAGAGAGAATAACAATTACAAAATTACAAGGGATTCAATTCTCTCTTAGTTGGATTCAAATAAAAAGCGATAAAAATTTGTTTCAAAAAAGTCGAAAGTAAAATTTAATGTCATTTTTTAGTATATAGAATTTGGACATATTAAATTAGTAGAGCTAAAAATTACAAAATAAAATTTGTATAGAAAAAATATTCTTTTTTTCCTCGACTTTTTCCTCAATCCAAAAAGAGCCTAAGAGTATTTGTTGACCGGTGTATACAAAATTAAATAAAATGAACTCACCAGGGAAATGATAAAGACTCATTGTGCTTCAAAAAAAAAAAAATTAGTTCTCATTTATGAGAATCCTAAATTCATAACGCAGGAAACTAAAAAAGTACATGAAAAAAAAACTCTCATTTATGAGAATCCTAAATGCATAACAAAAGAAACTAAAAAAGTATACTTCATGACGATGGCAACTTCCTAGTTGTACTTGATCATTAACTGCATCATATTAAGATTTAGTTTTGGAATTTGCATTCACGTTCTTAAAAACCTCAATACTCGAAATAAACATAGAATAGTATCAGATAGAGTAAATGACGTCCAAGAGTACTGATATAGATACAAAACGCCATTTCGCATACCTGTTTGTACGTTTGTATCGTGCAAGTTTCATATTGCCCATAAATTACATGTTTAATAAAAATGTTAGTCACGTATCATAATACTTCTAAACCTTATAATTATTCATCTACTTGATTTTTTACTCCAAACTTGCTTCATTAGTTTATTATTTCTCATTTAAATTACAAGAAATTTCGTTAAAAAAATATTTTCTATGGTCATTATTTAATATTATATTACATATTTTGATAAAAAGAATTAATCAATAGTATTAATTTAGATCAATTTCGTGTCAATTAAAATGTGCAGGTTTCTAATTGAGTTGTACAGTGTTCAAATCGCCAGCCCATCAGAAACCATAATGACTCCAGGTATCAAGCGTGGACGACAAGGACAATACTCAATACTCGATAATCTTCTTGCTCGAACAGGATAACCATACAACATCACTTACGTTCAAAGATGGATTCAGTGATGGATAACCAAAAAGACGGAATATCGTCCCATCAGCTAAGGACGGATTAAAGCTTAGAAAGTGTACCCCGCATGACCATTAGTGTCTTTAATCTCATTCATAGCCACTAATTATCATAACCTCCAAACCCCAAAATAACTAACCCAACATGAGATAAACAAGGATATAGCAACATAAAATGCTTCCTTTAAACACGCATTACAAGGAGAACCAAGACGAGGCCAAAGTAGTCGATCAGATTAAACAAATCTCGTTCAGAAATAAGGTTTACTGGATTGCATCCTCATCACCACGAACAAAACAAAGAGCCTCGTGTATGGAACATCAAGAAACCAATCAACCAAGTAGACAGTGTATCTAGCATTTAATATATGTGCATCAAAACCATACAAAAGCGGTCAATAGTGAGAGAGTGAATTACAGAGAATACCAGACATCCCAACAAGACCACCAAAATCTGCAGACGACACGTCAATGAATGGTGTTATGCCAATTGAAGTGTACAATAGACCAGTAGCGGTTCCAATATAAAACCTCTCCTCTCGCATTATGATAACACTTCAAACAAAAGGAACTTTTATCAACCAGACTACCAGCAAATAATCAGAAAGCGATGGAGAGAACAATAAATTAACCCAAAGGAGAGAACCATAAATTAACCAAAGGATACTAGTCCTGCACCACAACTGAGAAAAAAACCCATCTAAATGCTTTACCCATGGTGCCGAGAATCCTTGTGTGATGAATAAGGTTTTACTCAGACCTAATAATTAATCAAAAACCTCATTTCAGGAGGAAGTAATCACCACCTCGTACTATATGATCCCATAAAATGACGCGATAATTTATCCACAGCCTCTTGAAGGACAAGGAAATCTCAAACCTTTCCATTTAGCCAGTCAATTGTCAGATGCTAATGCTATGCCAACCATCTCACAGTTAAGAGGCTATAAAAACAGTTCTGGAAGAATCAAAGCGTCTCCTACAGTTATTCAGTGAAATAGATGCTTCATGAACACAAACAGAATGAGGAAATATTCAACTTCATTAAATAGTTCACGCAAGTGAAATGAAGCGACTAGAACAAATGAACATACTAAACCCATTAACCTGCGACCACGAAAGATGGAAGACAAGAAACAGTCCTGCTTGAAGACAACGATTCAGATCTCCTGGGAAACACAACCTAGAAACCTAAAAGTCCATGAAATACCCCAAAAGAAAAGACTACAAAATGAACCCCAAAACCAAACCAGATAGATCCTATACATATATAACCAAGGGAGACAAAAACAAAAGTTCGATCATACTAAGCCAAGCCAACTCCCTTCCAAGGTAACAAGCGCTTGCTTTAATGTAAAGGCAGAAGCCTCGGGCATATTCCAGAAGTCAAACCACATTGAAAGACCAACCAAACCAACAGCCTGAAATTAACAAACCAAATACAAATACTAGCAGATAGTATCAATACAAAAAAAGCCACAAAAGTATAAACCAATTAAAAAAATAGTACTAAAAAGAAATAAATAAATAAATAAAGAGTAGGAATGAAGCCATGTCCAACCCCAACATCATAAACGTAATTGGTGTTCCCTAAAAGCAAACTGAAGCCATGGCAGTAGTTTCAACCACCTACAAAGAAAGAATATACCAAAATCCTGACAGTGCCAAAAAGAAATTTGCGAAAGAGCCAAATGCTTCAACACTAACGAAAAGGATACAACCAGGTCAAGCTAAGATTTCAAGATGCTATGTGAAACCCCCCCAAAAATACAGCTCCAAACAGCATGAACACTCGACAATGATAAAAGTAAAGATGCTTTCAGAGGAAAAGAAAAAGTAGAAATTAGGATGCAATATAAAACCCCTTCCAACAAAAAATCACCAGGTACATATTCTACAAAAACCCTCCATATTTGAGTTGAGCCAATTACAATATCAACTGCAATTACAAAAGAAAGCTGGACAACACAGAGAGACACACAGAAGCATATATAAAATATGTGAAACCTTTTAACCCCACGACCACCTTGTTCACCAAAAATGGGCTGTAAATTCGTAATAATTAACATCACAAAACATTTTTGAGAATGACAACCAACAATAGATTTCGACAATACATGAAAGGCAGAAACATAATGTCGAGTATGTGAAACCTTTTAACCCCATGACCACCAGGTACACCAAAAATAGCCTGTATATTTAGAAAAACTATAATAAAATTTCTTGAAAACGACATCCAAAAAAATAAAAAAAATTTTGACAATAAGTAATCAACTAATATTAGCCGTGATCTCCTTTCAATATATACACACATATATGTGTATATATTAACCATGATCAAACGACTCCAATGTCGAATAACATAGAAATGGTAAAAACTGAAAAATCACAAAGTAAAATACATCCAACACGTGAGTAAATACCCAACTATCTCGCCACAAATATAAGGATTAAGAAGCTCATGTCAAACATATAGTCCAACCACAAATCTGCACAGAATGACACCGTTAAAAGTCAAGCAAGCGATGCCAAAAAAAATAAAATAAAATAAAAAACAAATATAATATTGAAATCCTACCAAAACCTTCTTGCACCACATAGAGATGTTTTAGCTGAAGAAAACAATCAAGTAAACAAATGGATAAATTCTAGATGCGTGAAACCCTTCCCTAAACCACACCCTCAATATCCTGAAAATTAAATTTCAGGGAAGCGTAACATCAAGAAAAGGATATACATTTAAATGTAACAAGGTCAAGGTTACTTGGAGTCAAACCATTCTAACGGCACCAGTAGAACACAAAGCAATAGCATGAAACAGTCACCTAATACATAAAAGCCCAAAGCCATAGAGCGAGCCTGGAAGAAGTACACAAAATCCAAAGTGCCTCTAAATCAGTGAACATAAGAACCATGGAGAAAAACAAGTTCTGCATCCAAACAAGAAAGAAAGAGCAGACAAGAAAGCTTCAAAAAAATAAGCAAATAAAGTAAAATGGTTATATTCGAGCATTCTGTGAACAGATGTCTTTCACTGCCACTGGAAAGCTAAACGTTTCCAGATCTTTAACAAGAAATGATAACAATCCCAGGCATCACAGCGCAAAATCCTGAAAGTTCAAGAGATTCCCCAAAGCAAGAAAGACATCAAACGAACCAGAAAACTACAAAAAGCAAGTTTCTTCAAAGGGAACGCTAGGCCAAGTCTCCCTTACAAAGATAAGGTCAAATGCTTACTCTATTATACTTTAGAATAGAAGGCTGAAGCCTCAGATGGTCAAAATACCTCTTCTAAAAAAATGGTGACCAGATATGGAAGAATCACTAAACCAGCCTCCTGAAATTAAAGAACCAAATACAACTGCTAAAATATACCCCAAAAAAAGGCAAGTTATCAACACAGAAGGAAAAAGCAAATCAATATAAGAATGAAGAAGCCATGTAAAAGCCTCCAATGAAAAATATACTGTCAACACAGACAAAACTCTTGAACGGTAATATGAACACCTAGACAATACCTCAATACCCCAAGACATCTTACAAAAACGCGTCTTACCACATTGAAAGACCAGATTGACCAGCAGCTTGAATTTTTCAAACCACATACAAACACTAAGCCACAGAATGCAAGAATTCTCAAAGTACGAACATGAGGAGAACATAAGTCCAAGGTAAGAAGAAAGAAGCCATCTCAAACCCCCTCCAACATCAAAGGCTAGCAATAATGCACACAAGGAAAACATACTGAAGCCTTGGACAGCAGTGTCTACCACCTGGCAAGAAAGAGTACGAAAAGCCTCAGAATAGCCTAAAAAAAATGTGCACGAAAGCCGATGTTTGAACTCAATGAACAAAATGAGATAATAGATCAAGGTAGGATCAAAAAAGCTAAGTCAAACACCCAAACATCGAAGGCGTGCTCTCACTCTCTCTCCATAATGGCAGATGATAGACAACAGACGTTTACTTTAAAATTTAGCCCCCCAAACCTCAAGGAAAATATCCCCACAACCTCTAAAATACACAGCTTGAAAGTAAAGCAAAATTCATAACACCAAAAACACCTTACACAAGTAAATGACACATCAATGTAAGAAAAGAGCTGCAATATCAAACAATGTCCCAAAATCAAATCACCACGTAAGCAGACGAAAAATCAGTCCAACGTACTCTAGAAATTCTCTTGTTTAAGTCGAACACTATAAGTCCTGACTCACCATCCTACATCCTACAAAATATTTCCAGGAGTAATACGTGGAAGTAGAGTGAAATTAAGAATATGAATTGCAATTACAAAAGAAAAAGACTGCTGAACATATGGAGGAAATACATTAAGATGTATGTCAAACATGAAGGTTGTCAAAACACGGACAACTACAAACATAATATAGGGAAAAAAAATGAAAAATAGAACTACAAGACTAACCAACAGTATTGATACCCGAGAAGATGGAAGACATCAGTAAACGCAGCTTGAAGACTATACAAGTTCCAATCTTTAAGGTAAATCTTAAAAATCTTGGGTATTGAGTGCACAACAGAGACCTGAAATTTCACAGAAATGCCCAAAAGCAAGACACCACAAAATCAACCACAAAATAATCCAAATAAAGCTTGCAAAAATTTCACAAAATATAATTATTTCATAGAAATACTAGGCCAAATAAAATCTCCTCAACATCAAAATGCTTGCTTTACATGAAAAAGAAGACAGAGTCTCAAACAGTAGAAAAACGTATGTCTGACCACATTGATCCAACCTCCTGAAATAAACAAACCAAAAACATGCTAAGACACAATATAAAAGAGTCTTCAAAGTAGTTAAGGAAGAAATAAGTCAAACCACAAAACTAATCCCACCAAAAAATAAATAAAAAAAAAAAAAACTTGCAGAAATATAATGTAAAATAGTTTCAAGGCAATACTAGGCCACCCAAAGTCAAACGCTTTTACAAGAGAAGAAGACCGAGTCTTGAACTGTCGAGAGATGTATGTCGATGACATTGAACCAATACCCCGAAACTAATGGTACAAACACAAATGCTAAGACAATAAACAAGGAGTCTTCGAAGTACAAAAGGAAAAAATATGTCAAGTTAAGAAAGGAAGACGCCATCTCAAACCCCTTCCAACTTCATCTTTAATGCGTTCTCTAAAGTAGAATGTAGCCTTGGACAGTAAGACCAAACACCTAAAAAGAAAGAATATAACAAAAGGCTCGAAGTAGGAACCAAAGCAAATTGAGATAAAAAGTGAAGGTAAAGAAAGCAAATGTTATGTCATACACCCCACTCTTCAAAGGCTGCCGCTTTAAATCAATCCAGAAGAGCAAACGATAGACCGATAATTACTTTTAGAGATAGCACCACCCTCAAGGAAAATTATCCCAAAGACCTTGAAACACAGCCCGAGTGTAAAGGAAAAATCCGAACACTCATATCTAACACGGGGAACACCAACAATTCTGAGGCACAAATAAAGATGGAATATCGATTCCTTCCCAACATCAAATCACCATAGAAGCAGCTGCAAAATCACAGTCAGTATACTCCATAAATTCAAAGGCTGCTGCTTTAGATAGTACCACCCTCAAGGAAAATTATCCCAAAGACCTTAAAACACAGCCTGAGAGTAAAGGAAAAATCCAAACACTTATATCCAACACCGGGAACACCTACAGTTCCGAGACACGAATAAAGATGGAATATCGATTCATTCCCAACATCAAATCACCATAGAAGCAGTTGCAAAATCACAGTCCAGTATACTCCATAAATTCTCTACTGGTTTAAGTAAAACACTGCGATAAGTCTAGATATACCACAAAAGCTTGTGCCAGTGCAAGCCCTCAGAACAAGCTGACATCCCAGAGTAACAGCTGAAAGTTGAGCAAAATCACAAACATGAACTACAATTCCAATATACAACAGAAGGATAAACGGTAAACATAGACAACATAATGCACGTGAAACCTTTCAATACCATAACCACCAGGTTCACAACAAACAGCCTGAACGTTTAAAGAAACCGACTTCACAAATATGGATATTGCCGAGAAACACACCAACGCCAAATAAACTGCATAAAACCAATTACAGCACCTTAAAAATCATATAGGAAAAGACCACTGGACACACTAAGGACATACCAACTCACGACAATAAAGACAGTAAGATGTTTATCTCTAACATGGACGGAAAAAAAAGAGAGAGAGCTAAGAAATAAGATACTTAAAATTAAACACGATATTTGAACTACAAGCTTAATAAAGCAACAAATCTGAACCACTGTGCACGGACACGACAAGATGTAAAACACATCTGTAAATGCAGCTTGAAGACTAGATGAGTCCAGATCTTTAACAGGTTATTCCAATAAACTTGGGCAAACACAAGAAACCTGAAATTTCCCAAAATGCCCCAAGGCTAGACACCATAAAATGAAACAGAACAATCCAAACAAAGCCCCTACAGAAGTACAACAAAAGATGAAGTAATATCAAAGAAATACTAGGCCAACTCAACTCCCCTCCAAATGCTTGCTTTCATTCCAAAAGAAGGATGAAGTTGAGACATTCAACCAAATTGAAAGACTAACAACCTGAAATTAATGAACAATGTACAAATGCTAAGCCACAGTAGAAGAATTCTCAAAAATAGCAGAGGCAAGGAAGAAACAAGTCAATGAAAGTAGCGCCAGAGATCCCCCTCCAACGTCAAAAGCTAGTTATATTGATCTCTAGAAAAACATACTGAAGCCTTGGACGTTGACCACCTAGAAAGAAAGAATAGGAAAAGCCTCAAAGAAGATCTTGAAAGAAATGTGCACAAAATAACAAATCCAAGACAGAATAAAGCTGCTGCAATATCAAACTTCTTCAAACATCATATTAACACACCTCGTAAATATATGCAAAATCAGTCCAATATACTCCAAAAACCTCTAAACCAAGTCTGGACACCCCATAAGAACTGATACCCCAGACCTAAAATAGGCCAATATCCTACAGGAAGACAATTTCAATTACAAAAGAAAACAGAAGGATTTATAGGCAGACATAATAATGCGGAACCTATGAAACCCTTCAACAACACCAAGATAGCCTGAAAGTTAAAATATGGACCCAAAAAACAATTTAGTCGACAAGGGGTCAAGGTTAATTACTAATCATTTGAGTGACCACTCAAAGGCCAAATAACTTTGACTGCGTAAAACCAATTAAAGCAGTGTGAAAAATCATAAAAACAAGTTGCGTAAAACCAATTAAAGCAACGTGAAGAATCATAAAGAAAAAAGGACGTTGGACGTAGAGGAAATACCAATTACCTCACAACAACAAAGGGATTAAGATGCTCATGTCAGACACAAAAAAGGCCGCTTGGCGTAGAGGAAATACCAATTACCTCACCACAACAAAGGAGATGCTCATGCCAGACACGGATGACTACAACTATAAGCTAAGAAACAAGACAACACCCAATTGCTGAGACCTGAGAAGATAGTAGGCGTGTAAATGCAGCTTGAAGACTAAACAATGCTGAGTGACACCATGATATGATCCGGAAAACTAATAAACAAAGCCTACAAAAGTAAAAAGTTATTCAGAGAAATAATAGGCTAAGTTAACTCCTAAGGTTCAACGCTTGCTTTGGTGAACTTTAAGAAAGGAAGGCCGCAGTCTCAGATAGTCGAAAGTTATCTTCCAAAAAAATGTTGGACCACCTTGAAAGACCAGAACAACAGCCAGAAATTAACAAACCAAATAAAAATGCTAGAATTAGCAAGAATGCAAGCAAAATGTCAAGGTGATTATGAAGACGCCATCTCCAACTTCAAAGACTAGCTTTAATCAACCCCCCAACATGAGATTGGAACCAAGAGTAATGCCGACGGCCAAAAAGTAATCCACCTAGAAAGTCAGAATATAGCAAAAGGCCAAAACGAGTTGTCACGAAATTAAATGCTTCAGCAGAAGGGACAAAAATGACATAGGTCAAGATAGAACTACAGACGCTGTGTCAAGCCCTGAACAATAAGGCTCTGCTTTCACGTAAAAGATGAGAGGGTCGATGTTTACTTAAAAACATACCAAATACCTCCATGTACCACCTGAAAGTAAGAGAAAGGAAAAATCCAAAAATTTAAAAACACCACAATTAGAAGAACATGCCAATGCCAGAGAACAAGCTTAAAGATGAAATATCAAACCCCTTCCCGAATAAGGATCTGACATTATGTCAAAGCCCCAACACACCGTAAAACCCTTCAAACCTGAGAACAAGCTGACATACTATGAACAAATCACAAAGTTAGAGTGAATTCTTGAATCAATTGCAATTACAAAAAGAAACTGAAGGACCAAAAGTAACGGCAGACAACATAATAAACTGGAGGACTGACAGTAACGGCGGAGAACATAATATTGTCTCTGTAAAACACTTCAACCCCGTGACCACCGTGCTCACAAAAAAATAGCCTGAAAATTCAGAGGAACTAACATCACAAACATGGACAATTAGTGACCCATCAAAAGATTTAAACAAAAGGTCATCCAACCACTCCAAAGATTAACTAGAACTGCGTAAAACCAATTAAAGCGACCTGAAAATCAGAAAAGACTGTTGAACACAGACAAGACTGTTGAACATATCGAGGTAATAAAGGGATTAAAAAGCACAGTGATCGAGTTCGAAGATAGAAAACCTGAAACTGTTGTACACCAACATCCTCATAAAAGGACAAAAAAAAAAAAACAGATACAACTAAAAGCAAGAAAACAAATTCTGAAACTAAATTTCGAAACTTTGAAGTATTGGCTGAAGAAAACCTATTTCTACCCTTGCAACACCATCAATATCCTGAAACTTTAGAGAATCTTAAATTCAAGGATGGTGGTATAGATAAACTAAACGTAACAAGATCAAAGTTCGTCATCAAGTCAAACCCTTCTAACGAGCAAAAACACAAAATCCAAAAGCAAAAAAGCAAGCCTAGACCAAGTACACAAAAACCCAGTGTCTTGAATCGGCATAGTTCTTGCAAACATAAGGAAAAAAAAAAGATAAACAAATCCACAGAAAAAAAACTTCAACGAAGATCAATCAACCATGAAATCTAACTAGGGGTAGCATCATCACATCTGGAAACTACCACCAATAATCACAGTTACAGATTAAACCCAACGAAACCCTTAATTGAGGAAAACCCAAGCAAGAATCAGCAAGACCCAATTAAACCAACTCCAAAATTGAAAACCATACCCAACGGTCAATGATCGTATATGAATCCATCTCAATTCAAATCCCAGTCAGCCACCATCTGCATCAATCAACATAGAAGAACCCAAACAAAACCCTTGATTATAATCAAGAAACTCCAAAGCATAGCCATAAATCAAGATCACGGCATCAGAGAGAGTGAAAAAAAACGAAACCCTAGATAATGATCAGGAACGAAAACCCCATAGCGTAAATCAACGATCGGCTATTCTCTAAAGAGTAGAGATCAATCAACGATCGGGAATGAACCTCATATGTAGATAGAAGAAATTAATAACGTCAAGAACCACACACCATCACCCAAATCATAACTCTAGAAAGATCAAGGACCGAATCTCTGAAACTCCCTAACAACAAAAATCAAAGAAGACGACCCAGAATTTCTAAAGGCTTCCTACCGAACGTTATGTAGGATGAGCGAGAAGACGAGTCTATTTATAGAGTAGTTTTGAAAATATGAACGGTCGAGATTAAGCGGTGATAAAAAATCTGGACGAGTGAGATGTAATCTATGAGCCGTTAGGAAAGTCGTCTCCATTTCCTATAGTCGGCTGAACTCGTTTTCCCCTTTCGTGATCAAAAAAAGGGGCGGGTACCTTACGGATTAACCTAATACACGTTTTTTTTTTTTTTCTTCTTTACCCAAAACAATAAAAAAATATAAACGCTTGGCTTGTTAGCAACGCAAGTTTGCAATGGACCGAATCGAAAGGGCCAATCAAATTAACCAAATTTTATAAAAAGATTAATTACATAAATAGTCGGGTTTCTTAGAAAATTCCAACCAAAGTACCATAAACTGAAAATTTTCGAGTGGGCCAAATTTTTTGAAAAGTCCGGAATTAATTTAGATATTTTTTAAAAATTTTAAAAATTTACACTTCAGGAAAATACTACTTTTTTTTCAATATTAGTATTTTTCAATGGTACTCAAGATAATAAATCCAGTTATTTGAAGTAACCAATCAAGTTACTTCATTAATTGATAAAAATGGTTACCTTGATTGGTTATGTGTAACTTGATTGGTTACCTTAAGTATCCCATTAATTGATAAAAATTGTATTTTTCTACAAACTTTAAAAGTTGTATTTTTCTAATTAAAATCTAGGATTCTTCAAACAATTTCAAAATCGGGATTTTGCAATTTTTTTGAAAAATTACCGTAAAAATTAAATTTCCTCTAAATAGTTCACTTTAATCTCTGAATTTCAACTTATATGATAAATTGTCCTAAATTATGTGTTTATTATAACAATAACTATTTGTCATAAGAGACTCAGATCTGTTGTCTATTTTGTTGTCTCATTTGCTATCTTATCCACTAGATAGACTTAAAATTAGAGAACTCGTTATCTTTTGATAATCACCCTCTTATGAAAATTTAATTTGTTTAGTTAATATTATGTTTTGTACTAAATTGATCACTTTTAAGGGGAGAAAACAGCAAATGAGACAACAAAATGGGACAGTACATTCTGGTCATGTCACAAGCTGGTAAATTTGTGTATACTAAACATATTCTACCATACAAGGAAGGTATAATGTGCTGGGTTTGAATCTTTTGATCTTTATTCCTTTTTCTTTTTGTTAATTTCTTATTCCTTACGTGTGGGTTTTTTTTTTTTTTCCATTCTTTTGATGTACGTACTCTTATTATTTTGGGAGATTTTATTTTACGAGTGTCGAAAATAAATGTACAATAGGAGCATTTTTTTTTATCAGGTGAACTGCAAAAAAATACTCTAAAGTTTAAGTGCTCTGCAATTTAAACCATGTATTTGAACTTTGCAAAATAATATTCTAAGATTAAGAATTTTTGAAAATTAATACCCTAAACTGACTTTTTGACTCATTTTTGTAATGAAAAACAATGATATCCTCTATTAAAACTATACTAGTTCCTATTATTCTCCTTAATTTTGAAGATATTATTGTCTTTTACTAGTTAAAATTATTCAAAAAATCAACTTAAGGTATTAATTTTTAGAAATTGTTAGTCTCATGGTATTAAGATTTAAATTACTATACAGCCAAGTCTCAAGGAATTTTTTTACAGTAGACCTTTTTTTTACTCTTGGATTAAAATAAACTTTCATCAAAATGATAAGTGCATCACACAAGAGAAAACTCAATAAATAATTAAAAATAAAAATAAATCGTCTTTCCTCTCTATTTCTTCTGTTTGTATCTCGATTTTCAACCTTTCTCCCTTCTCTCTCATCTATAACTCTTGAGTAATACCAGGGACACACATAATATACACACAATGATATGTCATTAATTTTAAGCACCCATGATTTTTGAAATACGGGCCTACGATGTATGTGAGTGACTCAAAACACATGTGACATCATTGTGTTTATGTTTTGTGTGTATATAATGTGTGTCCCTCACATTATTGATAACTCTCTCCCATTGATCTTTTCCTTAATATTCCCCAAATTTTTTGACACAATCCCAAAGGGAAGAAACGAATTACTTGTTTCAAAACAAAATGGGAGGAAGCTTACACCACAACTTGGAGTAGGAAAGGTTCCAGTAACAAAATTGAAGAAACAACAAATTGCATCTAAACTATCCACCCAAATTTGAAGACATACAATTAATCCTTGATAAAATCTTCATTCTATTCCATATAGCAAGAAATGTTTTTTAGTAGTTAAGATGAAAATAAGAAATTAAAGTAACCCATTTGACTTTATTTTTTCATTGGAATAAATTATTTTTATGGAAAGCCTTTTGGAAAAATAATAAAAAATTAGGACACGAAACGTATAACATGAAGATGAAAATGCAAATCTTAAATTTGCTAGGAGCCCAGGAACATTATGCTATGTGATTTTTATGCGTAACTGAAAAACTTTTCTAACTCAAAAATAATGTTCTTGAACCAAAAACACATGCTTGTGGTTGAGCTAGGAGAAGAGAGACACATGAACGACGTTGATGAGAGATCCATGTAGGAGGCAAGTGCTTTGAATTTGAATTGTCGATTTTCCAGGTACTGATAGAAGTTAATGGGCAAGAACAACTCTCATCAACTATGCAAATCTCAGCGATTGATTTTTTTTTTCTTTTAAGAAAAAGTAATATCTAAAAAGGAGATAATCAGATGTGATAAGAGAATAGCAAAATTTTCTCTCATGGCCATTAGATAATCTCTTCCGTCAGAATTGAGTGTTTGATGCATTTATTTTCAACGCTCCTATCATAGAATCTGCCTATTATTTTACATTAATTCTTCTTTTTCTTTGATGTACATTTTATTTTTGAGATATTATCATTTTTATACCCTGTATTTTGACACTTAGTTCAAATTAAACCTTGTGTTTTGGTTATTATCAACATTAACCCTTAGATTTGAAATCTGTTACAAAATGTATACCCTGACACTAATTAAGAACAATCAATTTATCATGTTACTATTTAAAAAATTAAAAATAAACCATATAAAAACTGATCCCAGAATAAGTTTATTAAATAATCTTGATAAATTAACTGCTCTAAATTGGTGTTAGAATATAAATTTGTAACAGATTTCAAATCTAAGGATCAATATTGATAATAACCAAAATAGAAGGAATAAACCGAACAAAGTGTCAAAATACAAGGTATAAAAATGAATCTATCCTTTTATTTTTCTAACTATGTGCATAAGCTTTTTCTACAAACAAAAAACAATAACAAATTTAGACATTTAATTTTGAAATGAAAAATCAAATTATTAGTTGTTCATATTCATCAAGTTTACTTCCTCTTTTCCGCTTTTATTGGGTTTACCAAGTTACTTAGATTTTTCTTTCCTTTTTTTTAAAAAAATTTTAACAATTATTGTATATATGTGAAAGATATATCTATAAATATATATATATATATATATCTATATAATTAGAAATATGAACGTACTTAGGAAAATGAACCATATTCTAGCTACTTGCTTTTATTAATATATTAGTTTCTTCTTAGAGATCAATCTTTTCACATGACTGTTTGTTCTTTTTCGATTCATTAGTGTCGATGTCTATGCGTCAATTTAAGAGTCGAGGACACATACCGTGAATGTTTTTGTTAGTTATTCAGGAGGACACATATTGTGTTTTTTGTTTTGGCTATTTTTATTTAGTTTTTTTCTTTTCTTAACTCTATAAGACTTCTCTTCTTCTCAGTCTACTTATTGACTTTTGCATGTTCTCCTTTTTTTTTTATGTAATTCTTTTTTCCTTTTTTCCTTTCTTTATTATATCTTAACTTAGCTATTTCTAATTTAACTCGGTCTTCTGTAAATGTTTTTTCTCCCATTCTATTTAAGATTGGCCATAATTCTGTTTAGTGGTTTTCTTCTTCACCACATTGTTCCACAATCTTCAGAATGAAAATAATACATGTTAATTTTTTCTTTTTTTTTAATTGTTTTGCTAAATTTTCAATTTCCATTACATCAATAATTAAGAAGGAGTATTAAGCTTTGTCGTCTTTTATTTATATTTTCGCTCTAAAAAACTTTAGTCTTTTGGAATTAGATTTTTCCATTACATTTTTCTGTTAATGAGTTCGAAGTAGTTATTTTTAATATATTGGTAGGCTCTCTCCCTCTTTCGTAATTTTCGTGTCTCGCCTATGTTTACAAGTTGTTCTTTCTCTTCTTTTTTTTATTATTTAAAAAAAATCAAAAATCATTTTCTGTGTTCTATTAGTTTTTTAGAATACCAAATTTATCTGCATTTTTCTCTGATTTATTTTTTAGTCTGATTTTTTTATTATATTTCGTTGAAACATATCCAAATTTGATTTTGAGAATTTTGATTTGATTTTTTTTTTACTTTTCCTCCCTAAAATGTGTAAATTGTCTCACTTGAGCCTCAAATTATGAAAAATTATATAAATGGGCCCTACACTATCAAAATGGTCACTCCATTGGTTAAGTTAACAAAAAGTCATGTGCTTATCACATGATCTTTTTTTAAAGGAATCTAGTAATTTGACAAAATAGAATACACATAAATAGAAAAAAATTAATAGAATATAAATATAACAAAATACGAAAAAGAAAAAAAAAAAGAAGTCTTCTTTTTCCTTTTCTCGTCGACAGATGCAAAAATAGAGCTTCAATTTTACCAAATTAATTTGTTTTTTACTTTACAAAAAAAGAAAATTACATCAAATTACAAAGATATAAAATTGCCATGAAGAGATCTGATGGTACCTGATCTATGTTTATTAAATAACGAAATTCCAAGTGAAATAAAAAAAAATCAACAACAATGGAAAATTGATGAACTGAGATCTAATAAAGGTAGATTTGAATTAGTTTTTCTACCATGTCAGAATGAATTAGAAAGAGTAAAGAAGAAGAAGCTGGAGAAGAAAACTTATTCCCACTGAAAAGGGAAGTTGTAGCCTTTGGAAATGGCTCCTCTAAATTTTGGAATGGTGGTGAAAGGGCTTTACTTTGCTCCCTATTTTTGGTCCACTTTCACACTATTCACATATCTTCTCTTCTCCCCTCTATTCTGCTTATATAAAATGAACCTTGTTCTTGGTCTACTTTTACATCATATTCTCATCAACCTCCATTTTTGTATTTGTAGACCAGAAGAAGATGATGAAGAAGACATTTTTTCCCCTTCATTTTGTAACATTTTTACTTTTTTTTTTATTTTCTAATTTATGTAATCTACTTTGTTAAATTACTAGATTATCCTTAAAAAAAAAGGTCATGTGAGAAGCACATGATTCTTTTGTTAGCTTGATTAACAGAGTGATCATTTTGAGAGTTTAGAGGCCATTTGTATAACTTTTCATAATTCGGGGGTCAAGTAAGACAACAGACATATTTCAAGGGTAATAAAAATCTTTTTGATTTTAAAACTTATGTTAAGTTTGTTTTTCTCTAAATTGGTCTTGGAAATTTGGTATGCTCTTTTTGGGACTTTGTAATAGTATTAATGATGTATTTTTTATTCTATGAATTAATGCTTGGATATCTATTATATACACTGGGTTTGAGCTATGTATTGAAAACTACTTTCTGTATATATTTTTTTGGATTGATTTCCTTATAACTTATTATATTGTGCTATCAATGATAAAACTGAACTACGACTTTCGCTTTTGTATGTATGACTCATGTTCTTTTTAAGGATAAAAAGATGCTTGATAAAATACCTAAATACATCTAAGATATATATTTTTTTCAAAAGCTCTCTAGATCTGATGTCATGTGAAATGGTTCTTGGTTTGTATTTTGAGTCCTATATTGGTTTTCTAAATCTGATTTGTGTCGTGAAAGTAGGTTGTATGTCAATTGAATCAAGTAAATATTCTTCTTGTATTTTTCTATGTGAATTGATTCTTTTACTTTTTATTATTTGTTCATGAAACTAATTATGCTCTTGGTTGTAATTTGCGATTCTCAGTATAGATGCTTGACGATAATAGAAGATGACTTGCTACATTGCTACATTTCTATTTTCTATTTTGTCTAATGTATATCGAGTTATTGATTCTGATAGCTTCACTATAGAATATTAAGTATTTAAATTATGAGTATGTAGTATATGAGTTCGTTATAATTAGAAATGGATTCAAAATATTGTACGCATATATGTTGGAACAAGCAGTATATTGCTACTCATTGCCAAAAAAAAAATATATATATTGCTATTTGGTATTTGTTATTACTATTTTTTAAAAATCTCTTTTCCGTTTTTTTGTTTTTTAATTTCAACAAGTGGAAAGAGTTCTTTTTTTCTTGGACAAAAATGGGCAAATGCCTAAGACATATGCTGCATTAATTAGTCCTAGTATATTACATACATTATAAAAAAGAGAATAGCATTGGGATGCGAGTTTGTTATTCTAGTTGCGTGCTATTATTTAATGTTATATTTTGTTTACTTCAGGTTTTTAGATGACATTTATTAATTCATTTCTTTTCCCTGTGCTATCAAGCTTGAAAGATGCCAGATGTTATGGGCCTGTTTGGCATTATTTTTTGTTTTTTGTTTTCAGAGTTGTGTTTTCAAAAATGAGAACAAAAATTGTTTTATAATGTTTTCAGAAAACAATAGATGTTTGGCAAATGTTTTCTAACAACATTTTTTAGGGAAAAAAATTATATGAATATAAAAAATCATATTTGTATTATAAAAAAAATATTTAGAGAGAAAAAGTCAAGTAAGAGTATAAATTCAAGTAAAAGAATGAGGAGAGAGAAAGTCACAAGAGAAAAAGTAATGAAAGATAATAATGAGAGAGAAAGTGATAAGAGAGAATATGGAAATAAAAAGTGTTGAGAAAAATAGAAGGAAAAAAAAACTAATGAAAACACACAAGAGAGAGAAAGTGATAAGAATGCATGGGGATACAAAATAAAGATAAAAAAAGTCATAAAAAATAAAGTAGCAATAAAGAATGAGGAGAGATAAGGTTATTAAAAAAATGAAGTGATAGAAAATGATGAAAGAGAAAATGATGGAATGAAATGAGGAGAGAGAATGAGGAGAGAGAAAGTAATGGGAGAGAATGAGGAGAGAGAAAATGATGAGAGAGAATGAGGATTGAGAGAATGATGAGAGAGAAAGTGATAAGAGAGAATGAGGAGAGAAAAAGTGGTTAGAGAAAATTATGAGAGAGAAAGTTAAAAGAAAATGTGTATATGAAAGTCATATGAAACAAATTTTATTTTTTTTAGGGAAAAAAAATTAAGAAAACACGTTGAAAACAATATTTTGTTGTTCTCTGAATTTTCTGTTTTCTTTAACTCTGTTTTTAAAAACTGTTTTCAGAGAACAATGCCAAACACCATTTATATCTGTATAATCTATTATTTAAGTTTCAGGACAGTGTCTTCTTAAAATGAATTCTTTAATTTTTTCTTTCTTCACATGCTATGCCTTTTCAAATATGAATTCCAATTACTATTTTTATTTATTTATTTTTCATTTCATTGTCAGGAGTAGCTCTTATAAAGTTATATTTGGTAATGTTTATTATTTTTACATGATTTTAAATTCTGTTGCAACTTATCAAAAGCCAGTGTAAGGTTAGTTCCCTAACTCTTAAATAACTTACACACTTTAATAATGGATTTTTTTCACAATAGAATCTCAAAACGACAATCCTTTTAGTGGCGTATTTTATATGCATTGTTAAATTATTAAAGCTTTGACGTGTTTTTTGAATGATAAATTTACAGGTGGTGCCCATTTGAGATACCACGTCTTATGGATAAATCTGTTTACTCTCCACCACCACCCCCCCGGGCGAAAAGAAATGAATTTAAATAATTCTACAGCTGTTGACTTCCTTGTGGTAACAGGTTACTATAATTTTATTTGGTTCTTTTCACAAATTTCTATTATTTACTAGTTTTAGGAACGTGCCTTAGGCACATACATCCATTTCTTAATCAAATTAATATTAAAATAATTAAATAATATCACAACATGATATAAGCCATGGTAACTTTATTTTGAAAGTAGAATTTTAGAGATACAATTTTTTTGGTAAAGATAATATATTTTGAAATTAAAAATATTGAAGTCATTATTTATGTCATAACATGATAAAAGTATAAATATATATGTATAGGTTGCCAATCCAGTAGGTATTTTTTTTTTTACCTATGTGTAGGTATTTTTTTTTAGCCGTTGGATCATCATCTAATGGTGATCCAACGTCTATAATGAGGTGCATGAAAAGACGTGCATCATTAATGTTATTTCTCTCTTCTATTTTTTATAATAAAAAAATGTGCATGATAAATTTTTATTGGCCAAATTGATACCTATGTATAGGTAAAAAAAAAAAATACCTATTGGATTGGTACCCGTATGTATTTGTAATCATATATATATGTTTTTATTACTAAAAGGGATATATGGAGAAGATACTAAGTGTGATAGATTAAAGATCTAAAATTTACCCATTTTACATATTAAATCTAGCAAATATACTTTCAATTCTAATTTAATGTTCAATCGAAAATTCGAATTTCATGTAAAATATATTTTGAACAGTAATTTAGAAGTTAATTCATAACAGTAAAATTTTATAAAAGAATGACTTTGTCTTATAATTTAAATGAATTATTTGAGTTAATTTACAATTAAGGTGGGAACAAAAACTTCAAAAACAAGCAAACATATGTGTCCTTATTTTATCTATCTATATTAAAGGAGATATGTCAAAAGTTAAAATATTAGTCTTATTATTATGATTATTATTATTGTCTATGCGTAAATGGCAAATAACATGATATAGAATATTACAATTCATAAAATCAACATATGCCTTAAAAGAAAAAAGAAAACAAACAAAAAGAAAAAAAAAAAACAAACTTGGAAAAAGAAATACACTAAGCCCATTCCAAACCACTAATGGGGGTAGAGTAATAAAAGAAAAAAAAAATGACAAATTTGACCGAGAAAACGAAAAAACAAATCAAGTATAAGTAAACATGTGTTTTAAAAAGGAAAGGAAAGGAACATCTGGGAATATTTATAACCAATAAAAATCATTTTCATTCATAAAAATAAAAAAAATAAAATAACTAATAGCAACATGTCTAGCTATAAAAAATTAAAAAAAAAAATTTAAGTTGGTGAAGCAGGATGGGCAGAGGAACAGCCCGATTCTCTATGCCAATCTATGCTTCTATATTTTACTAGTTTTAGGTATGTGGCTTAAGCACGTACACCTGTTTCTCAATCAAATTAATATTAAGGCAATTAATTAATATCATAACATGTTATAAGTGAAGGTAATTTTATTTTGAAAGTAAAATTTCAGAGATACAATTTTTTTTGATAAAGATACTACTCTTTGAAATTTAAAATATTAGGGTCATGTTTGGTACACTGTACAAGAACTCTGTATTGTATTAATTAAATATAATACTGTGTTTGGTTATGCCTTTGTATTGTATTATTTAATACGACATCAAAATTTAATACAATACGGAGAGTATTATCTAATACAGAATAAAAGGTCTGTATTACATTGTATTACATAATTTTAACTTTAACATAATATT
>JXTC01000220.1:311862-326221 GCA_002914845.1 Trema orientale
ACCAACCAACTTGAAATTCATCAAGAAATATTTCATATAGTTTTCTAGACATCTCAATATCTAGGAACTATTATAGATGAAATTTTCATCATATGCTAAATGGTTGGTATTCATCTTAGATTGCATTCATAAAAGATCTCTATCTAAGCAATCTATATTTTTTACCATGATAGTTGTACAAATCCTAAGTAGGGTAAAAACTACGCCCAAAAGTATTCTTCGGTACGGGCATTTTGCTGCCAAGATACATTAGAATTGGGGACTGTTAGTATAAACCCGAAAATTGGATATTTTCTAATAATATCTTTTGGTTCAAGCCTATGCTGCCAATAATATCGGAAACAATGAATCGAGATTGGATTATACTAAGCCTGAAAGTACCCCTTGGTATGAGCCTATACTACCGGAAGGTACATTGGAACCAGGATTTGTCAGTATATATCCTAATCGATGCTCTTGTACAACTCAGGTTTAAAATATAAATTGGGCGCACACCCCAATCTAAACTGGGCGCACACCCCAGTCTAAACATATAATTGGGCGCACACCCCATTCTAAATATATAATTGGGCGCATACCCCAATTTTAGAAAATATTTGGCTTTCATCATTTCAAAAGTCCAAATAACTGATAATTAATTATCATTTAGTCCAATATTGAAATTTTTATAGATTTCTATGCTTATCTATATTTTTCTTTGCATTAGACTAATCTCTTATTTTGCATATTCTCACACTGCCCACGTGGCTCGCATGCGAGAAAAATATATGCAAATAAGCACGCTTATGGTGACAAAGCTGCAATATCAAGACTGAAGTTTGTCATCTCTACAAAAAGTTTCACTAACAAGCAGGACATCAGAATAGCCAGTCTAGGCAATATTCAAGCTAAACTCCAAGATTTGTTGCTCACATGCAACGTACTCTTTTTCCTTTCTAGAGATTTTTCCCACTGGGTTTTGCTCTAGTAAGGTTTTAACGAGGCGTTGTTTGGGTTGGGCCAATCCAATAGAAATGTTTTGGCATGACTATCTGGAACCCAACTAGAGCCAGCTATCTACTACTTGGAGCTTGCCTACAGATGGCATCAGTCGTTCTTTTCGGATTTGAAGAAAATTAGATTATCTTACAAGTAGGTGCCAACCTAGTTGGGGTGTGCCTGTAAGATAATTATGCTTCGTCGTTTCTCAGAAATTCATCCGAAAGAAGACAATCCCTCTCTATGAATGTGGTGTTTCCAAGACTCATTTGAAGACCATATTCATTCACATTAGTGAGCTCTAGCGAATGGTCACATTCACTATAGCTCAGGGGACTTAATGTTTTGGGGTGTGACAATTTTTTATAATTTGTCACTAACTAAAAATATTAAGTCACAAATAATGTGATAATTGTGCAATATGGGGTCAATTAAGAAGATTGGACGTGTCAATTTTTCATTGAAAAATTACCAAATTTATGTCACGTCAACAAGACATAAAAGACCATTTGAAGACCCATTTGTGTTGAGATGGAAGCATTTTTCGACCACTTGTCAACACCGAATTGGAACAATTAAGCAATTGTTGTTGGAGCAACTAATAAAATGATGACATGTGTCGAGCTGTTATTGGACCGCTTCCTCCTAAGCTAGGTGTCAAATAAACCAAAGTCCTCATATTAAGATACGACACCTAGCAATACATGTGTCAAATTCTTGTGAGGCTCTNATATATCCATCATCCTAATATTAACTCATATTCTATTCTTTTGGGCCCTAACATCTTCACTCCATCTTCTTTTGTTTAAACCGTGGCCTTCGCCACTTCTTTTCTCTCTCGTACATATATATGCTTATATACATCTTTGCCTAACACTGCCCGCCATAGCCATATTAATTCTACACACTCTTGCTTATACGTGTATCTATATATATATATATATATATATCTCTTTGCATATACATTCATGCATGTATAAAAACTTGATTAACAAGTTTCCTAATTTAGTCATATTTACAAATATCTATATAAGCTCGAGTAATCTTGCATATATCCATTTTTAGGTCTATATATATTTCTTGACATATTCTAGACCCAATAGTCACTTCATACCACTTTTTATTATCCTATTATTCTTATGTCACTTTTTCTACTAACTTGTACAACAAGTTTTTGTGCACGCAGTTTCTAATTCATATACTGCAGTGATCTTTGGGTACCGAGCTACTCTCCACAATCTCGTGCTTGACCTGTAGCACAAGTTCGAGGTTTTGTGCTCTCTACATTTTATATTTATATTTATATATATATCTCTACCTTGGCGAGTAATTTGTATTGCTGCTCTAAGTGCAATCAGTTACTACGCTTCCCCTTCCCTGTAAAGTAATCTGTATTGCTGCCTTAAGTGCAATCGGTTACTTTGCTCCCCTTTTAATTATTGTGCGCATTTATTTAGTGATCTGTGATGTTTTCCCCTGCAACTGGTCACACCGCTTTATTTAAATTTCAGCACTTTAATTTCAGTTATTTATTATTATTTACGATGATATGGCTGGTCTTACCGCCTCGTAATTCTAACCCCTCTAACTAACTGAAACTGGCATATGGACGGTATCGCCTTCGTCAGTTTCTAACTATTTATTTTTCTGCAATTTATTTCTGTTGCTAACTTCTAGTTGACGCCATGGTCGGTTTATTCGCCTCAGTCAACTAGTAATATTTAAATTCCTGTCTATTTAATTATTGCGTTATTATATTACTTCTAGTCTTCAGTTGACAATATGGTCGGTTTATTCGCCTCCGTCAACTTTTAATATTATTTTATTTCTGCTGCACACTAAGTGAGTCATCCTTGCAACCGCCAATCTTGTCGAGATACGTAGGAAGAGTTGTTCTTATTGTAACCGCCTATCTTGTTTCGACACGTAGAAGTGTTGTGATGACCCTTTCTGCTGTGCATTCTAATGGTATAACCCAATTATCTTCTGTTTTGTCTTAATTAAGTACAGGTCATACTAATTAATCTAGAGCACAACTCTGACACTGAACAAATGGTTTGCTCCTAATTCTAGAAAAAAGAAAAAAAAAGAAAAAGGCTTGCTCCTATAAAATAACTAAATTACCGATTCTATCAGCATTTAAATATAGGACCTTTAAGTGACTGTAAAAAAAAAAAATGATCAAATTAGTTACATCAATTATTTGTGGAAAGATTAGCGTTGATTTTGTGGAAAGTAATTATACTATTTTGTTATTTTTTTATTAATAAAATAATAAATATCCAGAATTTATGAAAAAGAGTTTAATATGCATACAAACTATATTGATAAAATCATGATACTTTATTTATTCGCTATTCTTGTAAGACGAAATGATTTCTTAATACAATAATAAATAAAGAAATAAAGGCGTTGTATATTCGTACAAACTATAAAACCATTCTAATATGTAAAAATAGGACACGTGTTAATATAACTCTAAAAAAAAAAAAAAATGAAAAGAAGAAGGTGAAGCAGGATGGACAGAGGAACGACCCGGTTCCCTATGTCCATCCGTGCTTCCATTATAGTTATAGATATAAATATAGATATACAAAAGCCAATGTTTTTTTTTTTAGACTTTTAAAGCTGAGTTTAAAACTCATACATGTGTTCAAAAAAAAAAAAAAACTACTTATCCACGCATCGATATGGAAAGTACCATAATACACGTATTATTTTTAAAGGCATGTGGTATTGTTTTTTACTGTTCTATTCTATTTTTCTTCTTCTTTTTTTTTTTTAATTGCTTTAGCCGAGTTTAAAACTTATACAAGTGTTGGACGAAGTGGGTTGGTTCAACTGGTAAGAGCACTCACTATCTGTGATCTCGGTCCTAGATTCGAGTCACACCGGAGAGAGGCTTGAAAACTTATTATTCCTAATAGGGTGTGTGGGGATTGGACAGTAATATGTATTTTCTTTTAATTTTAATAAGTGGAGGTCATTAGTTAAGCCTATTTTTTTAAAGAAAAAAAAAACTTATACAAGTGTTTATCACCCCCAAAAAAAAAAAAAAACTTGTTCGGGGTCGGAGTTGTGCTCTGGATTAATTAGTGTGACCTGTACTTAATTAAAACAAAGTAGAAGATAATTGGGTTATACCATTAGAATGCACAGCATAAAGGGTCATCACAACACTTCCACGTGTCGAAAAAGGATAGGCGGTCGTAATGAGAACAACTCTTCCTACGTATTTCAACAAGATTGGTGGTTGCAAGGATGACTCACTTAGTGTGCATGGGAATAAGCAGAAATAAAATAATATTAAAAATTGACGGAGGTGGATGAACCGACCATATTGTCAACTGAAAACTAGAAGTAATATAATAATGCAATAAATAAATAGACAGGAATTAAATATTACTAGTTGACTGAGGCGAATAAACCGACCATAATGTCAACTAGAAGTTAGCATCAAAAATAGAGTGCAGGAAAATAAATAGTTAGAAACTAACGAAGGCGATACCGTCCATATGCCAATTTTAGTTAATTAGAGGGGTTAGAATTACGAGGCGGTAAGTTCAGCCATATCATCGTAAATAATAATAAATAACTGAAATTAAAGTGTTAAAATTTAAATAAAGCGGTGTGATCGGTTGAAAGGGAAAACAACACAGATCACTAAATAAATGTGCACAATAATAAAAAGGGGAACAAAGTAACCGATCGCACTTTAGGCAGCAATTCAGATTACTTTACGGGGAAAGGGAAGCGTAGTAATTGATTGCACTTAGAGCAGCAATACAAATCACCCGCCAAGATAGAGATACAAGAGATATATATATATAATATAATATAGAGAGCACAAAACCTCGAACTTGTACCACAGGTCAGGCACGAGATTATGGAGAGTAGCTCGGTATCCAAAGATCACTAAAGTACACAAGTCAGAAACTGCATACAAAGAAAACTTGTTGTACGAGTTAGTAGAAAAAAAACTAATGTAAAAAAATAACAGGGTAATAAAAGATGATATAAAACTAATAATTAGATAGAAAATGGTATAAAGTAACTAATGGGCCTAGAATATGTGAAGAAATAAATATAGACCTAAAAATGGATATGCAAAAAAAAAAAAAACCTAAGCTTATAGAAGTATTTAGAGAAGTATTAACAATAGAAAAACTTGTTGATTAAGTTCTACACATGCAAAGATGTATATATAAGCGTATGATGAAACACTGGTAAAGAGAATGATATAAAACACACATATGCATGAAGATGAAATTATATAGCTCCCGAAATTGACTATGGGAAATTATATAGCTCCCGAAATTGACTATGGTTGAAATAACATGCATATAAATGATATGCCACAAAAGTTGGGATTGTGTGGCCAAGACTTAAAAAAAAGGATGAGATGAAACTAGTAGAATTAGTAATATTGGGCCACGGGTTAGTGCTCAGGAACGAAAGGCCAAGAAGAAAAGATAATGGAAGTTATATATATATATATATATATATATATATATATAAAGATGGAGACCAAAGTTATATGAATATGAAAATGGAATGATGAGACTATATGTTAACAAGGAGAAAAGACAACAAAAAAGTGATGATGGTGGTGACGTTAATGAATTGTAGGAGTACAATCTCGATTTTAGAGGAAATAAAACAAATAAAAGGGATGATGGATAAGGGAATTATGGCCCAAAGAAATGGTAGCAGGCCCAGGTAACTATATAAATGAGTGTGGAGGATAAAGGCTGGATAAATTCAAAGAAGAATGAAGAGAAACAAGAGAGTAATATGAGAGGATTGATATTAACACACTGCAAGTACAGCCAGGAACCGAGAATCAAGAGAAATGTGTATATATATATATATATATGGGTTTCGGTTTGGAAGAGGACAAGAAGAAAGTAAATAACTTTCTGTGATGAATAAAGATCAAATCAACATATATGGGAATGTAATGGTCAATATGGGAGATTGATGGAGTTTGGGTGAATTCAATGACTTTGAGGAAGGATGTCAGACCAATTTTTGTTGCCTTTTTTTTTTTCCCCCTTACAAGATATGCAACTCCACCGCTTCGGCCAAGTGCTGTGTGGCAAAGTGGGTGGACACCTCACTATGAGTTGTCATGTGAAGAAGGGTTCTCCTTATGACTTGACACGTGGCCTCAAAAGCAAAAATAAAAATAAAATAGTGATAATAATAACAACAGTTGTCCAATCTAAACTTGCTACGTGACTAAGGTGTTTCAATAGGTATTGATATCTCATCACAAATGGGATCTTCAAATGATCTTTTATGTTTTGTTGACATGGCATAAATTTGGCAATTTTTCAATGAAAAATTGACACGTCAAATTTTCTTAATTGACCCCATATTACATAATTGTCACATTATTTGTGACTTAATATTTTTAGTAAGTGACTAATTATAAAAAATTGTCACACTCCAAAAGAAAACCTTATACGGGTGTTCTCAAAAAAAGGAAAAAAAATTCTTATCCACGTGTCAATAAAGAAAGTGTCATAGAATACTTTTTTTTTTTTTTTTTGTTCAACTTATATATGACACTTTTTTTTGACACATGTATTGTTTTGCTGCTCTATATTTTGTTCACTAATTTTATTTGGGGCACGTCTACGGTAGGGGCGCCCCTACATAGGGCCCTGTCTATTCACCGTTGGATGGGAATCTGTATATAAATAGATTCTCCACAGATTCCCGTTATTCTCCACAGATTCCCATCCAACGATAATTAAGGCATGACCCTACGTAGGGACGCCCCTACCGTAGCCATCCCCTTTTATTTGTTGCTTCTTTAACCTGTTGGATTTTTTTTTACCTTTGCTTGTCTTCAATCTACTCAATCTTTTTCTGGAGTTCTAAGTATTTTTTTTTCTTTCTCCAATTACGTTTTGCATTTCTTCTTATATCCTAGTATGCCAATTTTTAATTGAAAATTTTTATGATTTTTTTTGTCTCATTTTTTTTTTCCAGGATTTGTAATAGCTCTGTTGTTCTACACAGGCTCTGTGTTTTTTTTTTTTTTTTAATGAAGTGTACTTAGGTTTTATTTTTCATTCAATGAGACATTTATTCCCTTACAAAAATTTTCTTTTTCTATTATCTTATTTCATGATATATGATTATTATAATGATAACAAGCTCACATAATAGCAGCCACTTTAATAAATGTTCACTAATCTTATTTGTGTGTGTGCTTATTTTTTTTTTCTTTTGGGTATATAATGATCATCTGTTTGTGAATAATGATTATTTGTAGTTTGTATAGTAAATATATTTTTGTTTTTTTATTTTAAATATAAATAAGATATGTTTTGCTGTTAATACACGTTTTCATAATTTTTTAAGTAGAGTTTATATTCAATTTTTTTTTAAAAATTGCTGCATACGAAATTCGTAGATAAATATGTGAAAAAACCATCGGGTCTCATGCCGAAGGCACTTATCTTATAACTAGCATATTCTTATACACTAGTATATTAAAAAAAATAAAAGGAATTTCTCTTTTACACATATTTGCCGACTTAGTTTCTTGGAGACTTTATCATTTTTACTTTTTTATTTTATAAGAATTAGACTTCGTTAAAAGGAGCGAAGCTCAGAAAATACAAATAAAAAATGCCAATGGCTCACCGCCTGGAACTCGAATCGTCTGTCTTATAGGCCTGTCTTGCGAATAAAATCATGACATGTCATTGAATATCAATTAAGTAGGAGGCATATAGAAATAAATGAGCGTCCTAACTTCCTCCATTGTCTTTAAGAAGAAAATCCACGAGAAAAGCAAAAGAACTCAAATTCAAATTAGATGTCCTCAATGACCAAGGGGAAATAAACCAGAGGGGTTGGACATGGTGGCAGTATAAGAACAGGTGGATACTTATTTCTGGCTCTTCACTATAGAAGGGGCAGGTATAGGACTCAATATCAATTCGTCTCCTTACCACAGTCCTAATGGGTAATATGTCAAGTATCAGTGCCCACTAGAGCAATTTCTGCCTTTGGTACAACTGAGAATGCCACAACTTTCAGAAAAGTGTAAACAGAGCCTGACCGGAGTTCAACCAGTGTTTTTGATTTGCAATATAAGCAGATTTCGCAGAGAACTTAGCATTTTTAGATGGCCCTGTTAACAACAACCATCTGTCTCTGGTGTGGCGGATATATAGAGGAATTTTAGAATAAGTTGCATATCACGTTCCAAGTACGCCTGTCTAAGATTTGGCACATTCCATCTCAGGTCTGGCATTATGAAGTCAGCAACCCAAGCAAAACTTGGTCCTGGGTGCATAATTGGTGTGAGACAGTACGTAGGGTGCTTGGGAACACATGGGTCAATCCAAATATTAATCCTTGAACCATCTCTCACTAAGTAACAAGCTCCTTTTGCAACTAGATCCTTGACCCCCACCACAGCTCTCCAGAAAGTTGAGTCCGACGGATTAGAGGTAGCATCCAAGAAGGTTCCAAAATGAATGTACTTGTTTCTGATCATATTTTCCCATAGTGCGTCACTCCTTGAAGTCAACTGCCATCTTATTTAGCTAAAAAATCTCTATTATAATCGTCTTTGTGGTGAATACTAAGACCACTAGAACTTTTTGGTTGACAAATACTATACCAAGCTTTTAAGGGCAACTTAGGATTTATGGAAGTATTAGAACCCCACCAGAATTTTCGTAACAGTTTCTTCACCTCTCTGCAAATTGTTTTTGGCAGCTTTGATGTTGTCATATCGTAAACCGGCATGGCTTGGCCTATGGAGGAGATGAGTGTTAAGCACCCTGCTTTGGAGAGAACTTTCACTTTCCATCCCGTGATCTTCAACTGCACTCTTTCTTCCACGTAATGCCAATCTTTTACTCGCCCATGAATAAAAAACATTGGAAGGCCGAGGTGTCTAGTGTTTTCTTTTATCCTCTTAAAACCAATAACAGAATTGACGCTGATAGCCTTCGTGCATGGGGTGTTCTTACTGAAGTAAATTGAAGATTTCAGCGGGTTCACCTTCTAGCCCGACCAGTTACAATACATCTCATCATTTCTTTGGCTATCTTCTTAGTGGCTATCCCGAAGAAAAGCAGGTCATCCGCAAATAAGACATGCAATATCTCAGACCCTGTTTTGCTCGCCTTAACACCTTTTAGATCACCTCCATCGCAAGCCTTGATGAGAAGCCTTGAAAGGACTTCAGCACATAGGATAAAGAGATAAGGGGATATTGGGTCGCCCTGCCTGAGCCTTCGGGTTGGAGTTATGGAACAAAACGGATTTCCATTCAGTAGGAGGGAAAAGGAAGCTGTCATAAGCCTTCTACATATCAATCTTGAGAAGCATCAAACCACCATTCCTTTTCTTTTTCTTCATGGTGTGCAGAATCTCTTGAGTTATAATCGTATTTTCTGCTATAACTATTCCTTGGACAAAAGCATATTGAAGGAGGCAGATTAATGTTGGCAGAATACCCTTAATTCGGTTTGCAATGACTTTTATGATGACTTTATAGATGATGTTACATAAACTAATAGGCCGAAAATCATTCACCGAGACCAGATGTTCTTTCTTTGGTAATAAAATAATATTTGCCATATTAAAAGAAAGTGGGAGCCTCCCATATATAAAGAAATCACAGAGTGAATTTAGAATGTCAGAAGCAACAGTGCTCCAATAACATCTATAAAAGGTACCTGAGAAGCCATTCGGCCTATGAGTTCCCACGGGTTCATAGAGAAAAGGACATGCTTAATTTCATCATTTGTCGAGTTCTCCACCATTGCCTCTCTATCCTCTACAGAGGCCGATGGAGGTATCAGCTCTGCTAGGCCTTTGAAGGGGTGAGTAGGTTCTGCAGTAAATGTGGCAGCCAGTGTTTTTAGAAAGGTGTTCCTAATCTCATCTCTATTCTCAAGTATTCTGCCTGTTTCATCTTTTACTACACTTGTACAGTTCCTTTGATACTTAATGACCATAGAAAGGTGAAAGTATTTCGTGTTCCTATCTCCATCCTTTAGCCATAAGGCCCTTGATTTTTGTCTCCAAAGAATTTCCTCTTTTTTCAGTAGGTTCTCAAGATGCCTCTTAAGGGTAGTCTCCCGATCAATCAGTTGATTAGCTTAAGGAGAATGTTGGCACATATTAATCTGATTTTGTATATCCTTCACCTCTAATTGTATATGACCACTGCCTTTTATTCCACACTCCAAGAACCTTTCTAGTAACATTTTGTTGTCCTAGAAGCTGCTGCCCAGGAATAAAATGGGAGTAGGATGCCCAAGCCTTTCTTACTACCAGATGAGAACAATTATCCCAAGTCCAGGCAACAAGAAATTTGGAGGTACCTCATATCTTGGTTTCACCATTCAGGTTGACAATAAGTGGATTATGATTAGAGAACGTTGCTAGTAACATACGGACTGAAATAAGTCCTACAATTTGATGAATGGTAGTAGTTTTTTTCATTCATGATTTTAAGTTGGATGTGTACAGCATATATATAGAGATTACAAGACATTACCCTGAAAACATGATCCTAAAAACTAGTAGGAACAAACTCACTAAACCAAGGAAAAGGAGAGAGCAACTCATTCTATTTCAACACTCCTTCTCAAGTTGGTGCATATATATCATCGATGCCTAACTTATCTAAAACATTTGAGCACAATTTCCTTGAGACTACTTTCGTGAGGATATCAGCTAGTTGATCCTCTGATTGTATCCTAAGTAACTCCATAATCTTCCCATCTAACTTCTCTTTTTTAAAAATCTGCCCACTTTGATATGTTTGGTACGATCATGTTGTATTAAATTATGGACAATATCACATGCTTTTTTATCATCGTAAAATAGTTAGACAGGTTGCTCTGATAGATAACCCAAATCTTGTAAGAGAAGTCTTAGCCATAACGCCTCACAAAGTCCAAGAGCCATAACTCTAAATTCTCGTTCTGCACTTGAGCGAGCTACAATATTTTATTTCTTGCTCCTCTATGTCAGAAGATTACTTCCTACAAAGGTAAAGTAGCTAGAAATTGATCGCCGGTCATCAAGAGAACCAGCCCAGTCAGTATTAGTATATACTTTTATGCTTTGATAATCTGGGATTTTTGTGAATAATATCCCTTTTCCTAGAGCTGACTTCAGATATCTCAAAATGTGTGTGACCACATTCATGTGTTGTTTATCAGGATTATGTATAAATTGGCTGACAATACTCAAAGCATAAGCTAAATCTGGTCTTGTATGCGATAGATACATCAATCTTCTTATAAGCTTTTGGTATCTTCCTTTATCAGTTAGAACGTGGTTGGATTCAACACATAATTTCAAACCTTCTTCTACTGGTGTATTAACTAGTTGGCATGCTAATATACTAGTCTCTTGTAATAGATCTAAGGCATATTTTCTTTGGGATAGAAATATTTTTTTATTAGATCGGGATACTTCAATTCTAAGAAAGTATTTTAGAGGGCCTAGATTTTTCATTTCAAATTCTTTGGACAAATATTCTTTTAAATCCTTCCTTTCTTCATGGTTATTTCCTGTAACTACTATGTCATCTATATATATAACGAGTACAGTAATCTTACCCTTTCAGTTTTTGAGGAAGAAGGCATGATCTGAATTGCTCTGATGGTATCCGAGTTCTATCATAGACCTCATGAGCCTTCCAAATTGTACTCTTAGAGATTGCTTTAAACTATACAATGATTTTTTTTAACTTGTATAGCTGTGTTTGTCGGTGTCCTATATCCTGGTAGGAGATCTATGTAGACTTCTTCAGATAATTTACCATGTAGAAAAGTATTTTTCACATTGAATTGTTGTAATGGTCAATCCAAGTTTGCAGCTAAAGACAACAAGACACGAATTGTGTTGATTTTGGCTACAGGTGCAAATGTTTCTGTGTAATTAATCCCGTAGGTTTGAGTATATCCTTTTACTACTAGTCTTACTTTAAAACGCTCGATTATACCATCAGCCTTTTACTTCAGAGTATAAATCTATCGACATCTAACTGGTTTCTTTCTTGGTGGAGGGTCAACTAGTTCCCATGTTTCATTTTTTTTGAAGAGATTTCATTTCCTCATTTATAGTTGCTTTCCACCTAGGGTCAGTCAAAGCTTCCTGCACACTGTTAGGAATATATACAACAAATAATTGATTCACAAATGATACGTTTGATTTTGACAAATGATAGTTAGACACATAATTACTTATGGGATATCTCACTTTACTAAATAGGTTAAGCTCATATGTGGGTTTAGGTATACCTCTGGTGTGATGATGTGGTAGTTATTTTCTGGAGGGCTCAGGAACATCCTCACCACGTGATTGGTTTGGTGTGTCACTGAGAGTTTCAAACTTAGACAGAGTTGGAGTTATTTCTTCCGTCAATTGGTTTGGTGTCTCATTGAGGGATTTGAATTCAGGAAGAGTTGAAGCTATTTCTTCTAGGATAGCTTGAGCACCTTGTGTGTTATTATTACCAGAATCCAAGTTTATACCACTTATATCCAATGTGCCTATATTCTACTCACCATACTCAGGGAAATCATCATAATCTACAGTCTGAATTTCGTGATGATAATTCCCCCCTGAAATCTAGATTCAAAGGTAAAATACATAGTGTCTTCATGGAAGACAATGTCCATAGTGACGAATAGTCGTCATGTAGAAGGGTGGTAGTACTTATGCCCTTTCTAATGAGTAGCATATTCTAAGAAGACACATCGCAATACTTGAAGAGATAACTTATCGTATTAATGTTTGTGGAGATATATAAATGCTATACACCCAAAGATATGTGGTGGTAAGTTTGGGACAGTTGAGGCTACTGCTGCATTAGTAAGTACTTGAAATGGTGTCTGAAACTTGATAGTACTTGAGGGCATTCAATTGATCAAATATACTGCAGAGGCAAGTGCTTCTCCCCAATATGATAGCGGCATATGAGCTTGAATTGAATGAGCGAGGCATAAACAACCTCCAACAAGTGTCGATTTTTTCGTTCAGCTACTCTATTCTGTTGTGGTGAATTGGAATAAGTAGTTTGATGTATAATACCATGTGCTTCCAAATATTATCGTAAGTCAAAACTTTGGTATTCGCTGTCATTATCACTTCGGAGGACCTGAATATGACTATTGTATTGAGTGCATACCATATTGTGAAATTTCTGAAATAATGTGTTGACCTCACTTTTGGATTTCATCAAATATACCCATGTCATCCTGGTACAGTCATCAATAAATATTACGAATAACGTGATTCACTTAATGTAGTGACTTTAATAGACTCCAAACATTAGTATACAAAACCATAAAGGGTATTAGACTTGGATTCAAGATGAATAGAAAAGAAATATGACTTTTGGCCAATTCACTAATATGACATCGAAAACTAGAAGGATCTAATTTGGCAAAAAAAACTAGGAAATAACCTTTTTAAGTACCCAAAAGTCCAAGTCGTCGAGGATATAACCAAATTTCAGATCTCTTTTTCTCTGCCTTAGGACTATTCATTGTTAAAGCTTGATGTAGTTTGGTCAAAGTTTCTAGCATTAAATCCAAATAATACAACTTTCCTCACCGAACACCATTAGCAAACGTTTGCCTTGTGTGGATGTCCTTAAAAACACAAAACCCAGGCCAAAAAATTACAACACAAGATAAGGTTATGGTTATTTGGGAGATAGACAAAAGGTTGTAATCAAGTGATGGAACTAATTCAGTGTGACATCCAGCTCCTCACATAATTAATAGAGCTAATAATAAACATGCTCTAATTACATATTAGGCATCTAGAAGTCATTAATACCAGTTTCATAAAAACATGCTCATTCATTATGTTATGTGCATTCACATACATGTTATTGTACTAATGATTGCTGAAGTGTTCCGATGCAGTGTAAAGGTTCAATACCCTCAGAAAGAGAGAGCTCGGTGTGCTAAAAAAATAAAGGATATAATTATGAAAGTAATACTATGTGGACATGCATTAAGATCGTACTTGTTGATAACTTGGTCAAATAGTAGTTTTTCGGTAAAATACAATTTTCACGCACTTTGGAGCCGAATTCACTGCGTGTTTAACACGTCAAATAGGCTTAATTTAATGTCTAGGACTCATTTATAGCATTTTATTTGTCGGCTCCAGGTAAGTACGAGGTGGCATTCTGGACACTAATTTGTATTTAGTTGCACTAAGTTAGCTTAGATTAAGCTTAATCGTATAATGTTGTTTTTGTGCATTTTAATAACTAAGTGCTAATACTATGTTTGCCATGTTAATTGGAGTGTAATTGACTTTCTTTTTATGTTTAATGACTGGTTATAGGGCTAGGTTCCACTAGATT
>JXTC01000220.1:348129-362634 GCA_002914845.1 Trema orientale
TCTTCTTCTAATTTCAATATATCAGTAGTCTTGTTTTCATAATTTCTTCTATTTTCATTCTCTATAACCTGTGATTATACCTCTGGGGCCTATCAGTCCATTTGTTTTCAATTTGCCAATAAAGGTTATAAATTAACTGGCCATTTTTTTTTTCTTAGAGACGAAGCAATAACAGCTAAGATCTCACAGAAAAGTGGTGGATTGGACTACAATTCTTGCCAACTGGGATAGATGGGTCAGCAGAAGGAAAGGCACAGAATTCTGATGGTCTCTGATTTTTTTTACCCCAATTTTGGTGGTGTGGAGAATCACATTTACTATCTCTCACAATGCCTACTGAAGCTTGGCCACAAGGTCAGAGAATAGTCATTTTTAGTTTGTATGTGAGATGATTATATTTGTGTTTATTTGTATCTATGATTGTATTGGTTTTGTTCTTTGTTGGACCAAAAGAAAATTTTTTGAACTTGCGCATTCTCTTTTCTGCCCCTTTGGATTGCTTTTCACAGGTCAAGTGTATGCAGTATTTGCCATCACATAATAGTGCATGCATCAAATCTGTACTGTATTATCTTATAAATTAAAATTGATGCCGTATAAAGGATTTTATTTAGTTGACATTCATGGACTTTTATTTTTTTGTTGTTTAGGTGGTGGTAATGACTCATGCTTATGGAAACCGGTCTGGAGTGAGATATATGACAGGAGGGCTGAAAGTTTACTATATACCATGGACACCCTTTCTTATGCAGAATACACTGCCAACCTTCTATGGGACTCTTCCCATTATAAGGACTATCCTTATAAGAGAAAAAATATCATTGGTACATGGCCATCAAGCCTTCTCAACTCTTTGTCATGAAGCTTTGATGCATGCACGCACAATGGGGTATAAGGTCGTGTTTACTGATCATTCACTCTATGGTTTTTCTGACGTGGGTAGCATCCACATGAACAAGGTCTTGCAGTTTACTCTAGCGGATGTTACTCAGGCCATTTGTGTATCTCATACAAGCAAGGAAAATACAGTGCTACGATCGGGTTTGCCACCAGAGAAGGTTTTTGTAATACCTAATGCTGTTGACACAGCTATGTTCAAGCCTGCTGTGGAGAGACCCAGTCGTGATGAAATTGTTATTGTTGTTATAAGTAGACTGGTGTACAGGAAGGGTGCTGATCTGCTTGTTGAAGTCATTCCAGAAGTCTGCCGGTTATATCCTTATGTGAGTTATTTAAGCATCATATTTCTTGTTTTCTTTCAGGACTTGTCAGCCTTTAGATTTGGTTCTTTTATCTTATTCTATTGAATCAGCATTAGTATCCTTTCAGTCCATCTCCAGTTATGGATGGTGAAATTATTTTACGCCGGTTTGTGCTATAAGGAGGAATATTATGGTTATTGCTTTTGCAAAGTTTCTAAAAAAATTAACTGTGAGAATTGGTACAAGGACTCGTAAAGGTTTTATACCAATTTAAGCAAATTACTTATTTTACAAAATTATTAAAAACAATTACATATTGCAATTGATGCAAACCTTGACTCGTAAAGGTTTTATACCAATTTAAGCAAATTACTTATTTTGCAAAATTATTAAAAACAATTACATATTGCAATTGATGCAAACCTTTCTTTCTTTTTTTTAATCATTATAAGCAATTTAGTTCCCTAATCTTTTCCTCATCACTTTGAATATGTCAGGTATAACGTTTTTGTGGTTGTGGATGTATTTTCAGTTTCAAACCTTTTTCTTTGTAGTTACAGCATTCCACGTTTGTGCATGCGGATTTAGTTTGTGCTTCTATCTCTTTATTTGTCCCGTTAAAACTTAAATAATATTGTTAGATGTCTTTATTGCCCTTGTTATCTCATTCAGAAATCTGTGATAAGGTTCGTTTCATTATTGGAGGAGATGGACCTAAACGTGTGCGGTTAGAAGAGATGAGGGAGAAGCATTCCCTCCAAGATCGAGTTGAAATGTTGGGCGCTGTCCCACATGCTCAAGTGCGGTCTGTCCTAGTTTCTGGCCACATATTCTTAAACAGGTACTTGATTATGCTGTTGTGGGATACATTATAATTCAGTTTAAGTTGTCTTTTTTTTTCCCCCCCCCTGATTATACATATGTAAATGAAGGGTTTTTGCTCCAATACATAGTTGTCTCATGGTTTTGAATTAAGTACATAGTTGTCTCATGGTTTTGAATTAAGTTTGCTGTTATTGTAACTCTGTCTAACATGGTTTCATCTGCCGTTGGCAGTTCTTTAACAGAGGCCTTTTGCATAGCCATACTAGAGGCTGCCAGTTGTGGACTGTTAACTGTCAGTACACGTGTAGGAGGTGTTCCAGAGGTATGTATCTTGAAAATTTTACCATCAACTGATTGTCATGCCTACTCATTGTTTGATACATTTAAGTAACCGAATCTTCAGGGATCTCTGTATACATTTTAGCTTAGCTAATCCATGGCTGGCTGTAGGTTCTACCAGATGACATGGTTGTACTTGCAGAACCAGATCCTAGTGATATGGTTCATGCAATCAAAAAGGCAATCTCTATTCTTCCCATGATTGATCCACAAGTGATGCACAATCGTGTATGTATATCATTTTATCTTTAATAAATTGTCTTTGTTAAAGTTGACTTATTGAACAGTGTTTTAATGTTTTCTCTTTTTCACTTCTATGAGTACTTCCAGATGAAGGGACTTTACGATTGGCATGATGTTGCTAAAAGGACAGAGATTGTGTATGACCGTGCATTAAAATGCACAAATCAAAGTCTTCTAGGAAGACTCTCTCGGTAGGGTACTGAAAGTTGCCATTTCTTAAATGCTCACAAAAGATATATGTTACGATTATGATGATGTTCTGCTCATAATAATTTATTGTGCATTGATAATAAACAATTTTTGACTCTTAAGCTTCTTTGCCACTACTGTCATTGCTTTCTAAATTTGGAACAGAATTGCTATGAATAGGATGCAGAAGTGATTGTTTTTGCCTTTTTAAGATTGAATTTTGAGCACTCGTCATTTATTTATTTGTTTAAGAAAAAAAGAAACAAAAAAAAATTTCATCCCTTATCAAATTAGAAATTTCGTTTTGATTGCAAAGTTTGGGTGCCTTTCATGTCTCTTTCACATCACAAAATTTTTGCCAATTGAGCAGCCCATGCATGTTTTTGGTTTCGGTTATGAGTTTTTCTAGGTTGAATTTCATCCGATTTTGGTTGCCTATTGAACTGATTTCCATTTGAGATCCCAACCCTTTTTAGCTGCTTAATTTCCTTGGGTATTTACATTGATTTCTTAGCATTATGGAAATCAATTCTCAAGAGACCTGAAGAGTTGCTTATTGCATAATTTCTTTCAGATATCTCTCATGTGGAGCGTGGGCTGGCAAACTATTTTGCTTGGTTATGATCATCGATTTTTTATTATGGCGTCTATTGCAAATATGGCAGGTAGGTGTAGAGCTTCTATATGTCACTTTTAGCTTTCTCTATTTATCATATTTTTCTTTGAGAGTAATCTCACTTTCATGCTCCATTAGCCTGCGGAGCATATTGAAGAGGTTCCTGATTTTACTCTATCCCATGATGAAGACTGAGGACAAGAGCTTGAGGTGATTGTATTTCTTGTTCAACATACTTCGTCTGAGATGTAAATGCACAAGTGAGAGTTGATATGATAAAGGCACTGGCATTTTACGTAATTCATACTAACACAGCTACACAATATGAGGTCTGTGTTCGGTTTGTCATGGGAATTCATCAAGCATTACGCTAGAATTGGTTGCCTTCCAAAGCTTGTAGGATTCAGCAGAAGACCTGGTATAAAAACCAGTACAAGATATGAAAAAACTGTCCATTCGACCCCCCCCCCCTCCCCCTCTTTTTTTAGAGCACTTGCTGTTTGTATTTTCTCATTGAGCAAAGGAAGAAAACACGGGAGCAAAATTGTTAATGAAGATCTGTTTTTGTTGGTAGTTGAGGGTTGGATATTCATTGTGTTTGATTCAATGATTGCAATATAAGTGTTATTTAGTATGAAATAGTTGGGACCTATATAATGTACATAATTGATAATCATATGTCAATGATGAATTAGGTTTTTTGTTATGTCATGATCATTAATTCTACTTGAAAGGCTAATATGAATTCTAGCAGTTACCCTTTGACTAGCGATCATGAGAGATATCAATGTTTCCCTTTTGCCATTTGGCTGCGTTTGGTAGGAGGGAATATCAATGTTTCCCGCTTGCTATTAGGCTATTTTTGATAACAGCGAGGAAGTGGAGCTACTTCACATAGGAAAAAGAGATGAGAGATGAATGAGAGCACTTTTGATACTGTGTTTAGTATGAGGAGGGGAAAAGATCAAAATCTTTTCTCTCATTTGACAAGTGGCAGAAATTGAAGAATAGAGAAGGGTTTTTGTTTTATTTTGTTTTTTTTTTGTTTTTTTTTGTAAAAGATAATATGTCATTAATTAGAAGAGTAATACAATAACAGAAACTATTGGAGGCACAATATCCTCTAACCAAATCAACTCGTCATCTAGCCCCAAAGCATACTTAGCAAGACCATGAACAACATGATTTGCCTACGAGAAACATGGTCAAATTGTGCACCTGGGAAATAAGACGATGAATAGGAGATATCCAAAAGGAGGTTACTAAAGACAAAAGAATTATGTTTACCCTTATTAACACCATTAACAACTACCAAACCATCCGTTTCAACACTTTCCAAAAGGCAAGCTAACATCTTGAGTCCATAACAAACTAATGCAAAGAGCTTTTGCCCCCATGTCTTTTACCAAAAAACTGCCATTAATCTTTTAGACAAAGCAGTCATAACTTCTCTAGTGGTATTTTTGATAATTGCACCGATACCCATTGATATCTTATCATGGCCAAGAGCAGCATCAATATTCATCTTGAAGTTACTTGCAAAAGGTGATTGCCAATAATGAATTCGTGGTACATGTTTGCGATCTGTAGTATGTGTAGCTGGAGTATTCCTAATCATGTGACACGAAAAGAGACAAGTTCGCCCGCTATAGAATAGCACTCAGTATAAGCTTGCCACTATGGTTATGAATTACACCTATGAAAATAGTACTGTGCAATGTGGTATGGGGTGTTTGAATATAGTAATGCCAAATGGACCCATATTAAATGTGACTAATATGATGCCCGAGATTCTCACATGCATAATAAGCTAATAATAAATATATTCTAATTGCATATTAGGCATCTAGGAGTCATTAATACCACTTTCATAGTAACATACTCATTCCTTATGTTATGTGCATTTATATACATGTTATTACACTAATGATTGTCACAGTAATATGTTATTACACTATAATTGAGTGCTAATACTATGTTTGCATTATTAATTAGAGTCTAATTGACTAAGTTTTATGTTTAATGATTGGTTATGGGGCTAGATTCTGCCAGATTACAATAAAACTTGTTACATGGGATCAGAAGCCAAAGTATGATTAGTTTTCACTTCCTACGCTAGGATTCACCAACTTTGTCTATACTTGGGTGTATAGGAGCGACCAGCAACGTGATGACTATGCTAACGATGTTTTAAAGCTAGACACATAGAAAACAAAATGTAAAATACCTAAAATACCCCTCACAATTTAAGTTATGCCATTTCTTAACCATTAAGTATCACTTTCAGATCAAATCTGGTTATTTTCTTCTCCTTTCTCTCCAGCTATGAACTAAACCTCTCTAGCAACTTTCTACACTTCTCTCAACTCCTCTTAGCTATATCTAAGGTTTTTAAGTGGTAGAACTCAAGTTGGAGCTCTAGAAAATAAGATAGACCAAAATTAGTCAAGGTAATTCTACTAGTTCTTCTTTGTAGGTCTTGTCTTTTAATCTCAATTCTCTACTTATTTCCACCTAAATAATGGTTCCTTCAGATCTTTTTAAGTCTAAAAATCTATTTCTAAGCCTTGGAAATCAATTTGGTAGAGATAGAAGGTAAGAAGTCTAGCAAAGACTCAAACTAGTCAAGATAAAGTTTAGATGTGATTTCGAATTTGTAGTGAATTTCTTTTATTTTAGCTCTTAAAACAAAGCGATTATTTGATGAATAATGGTCCTAGGAACTCTTATATATTGCTGAAAATATAAAATTTAAGTGGAGGATTAAAGTTAGACTTAAAGCCCCAAAGTTTGCTATTTATGGAGTTAAGTGTTTTCATGTATAGTAGATTAAGTTTTCTATATTTGTAATATAATTTTCTAAACTCGAAGTGTATATTTTATTGATCCTATTATTTATTACGCTCATTTGATAGTTGATTGTGATGGCATACAAGTGTAAAAATAGTTTTAAATTTTGTTTAAATCGAAAGAAATTCAATTACATTTAGGTCGTTCTAAATGATCCTCTTTGATATATATGTAGGAATTAGCTTGTTTATTTTATTGCAAGTCTTAAACTATGATTTAAAAGATGTGGGAATGTCCTAGAATTAGGGGAGGTACTGTTCAAATATTTTTAAAATGAAATGGCACCATTTAGAGGCAATTGAATGTGTTTTCACAAAATTATGTTCCATTTAGGATCATTTTGTGCTAATGACCTAGCATTCATATTTTAATATTTTTGAACAGTTTTTCAATGTTGATCATTGATTGCTAAGTATCCTAAGTGATTTGTATGCTTTCAGATCATTTTAAGATCAAGCTTCCTAAATTGGTAAAAGTTCTAATTTCAGTCTAGTTCAAGTATCTTGATGCATTATTTTAGTAAAATGTGCATCTTGAATAAAAGAAATTCTCGACAGGTGATTAGCACACTAATCTCTCAAGGATATTGACTCTTTCCACTATTAATTTCTATTCAAGATACGAGATAAGTAAAGACTTACAACGGCGTCACAAGAATTATATGGAAAATATCATTATGTAAAACTTACTCATTCTTGAAAGTTATGAAATGGCATGTGCATGGCACGTCTTGCATGGAAATTAAGAATTTCATTACAGAGTATTTGAAAGTGAGTACTGTGACATCCCTCGATCCCACACACATACATAAGGATATTTGTCTAAATATTTAGTGAGATGGGGAGACGTTACTCGGCTTAAAACTGATAAAATCGGGGGAAAATTAAAACTTTTTAAACTTTATGTAAGAAAAAGGGCAATTCCACTCATAATTATACATACTTTGATGCATACATATATACACCCTGGCAAAGTGGGCCTCTCATAAAATATACATAATATACACATACTCAAAACAGATACAAAATTCTCAGTCAGAAAACCACAGCGTCAAAATGCTCATATACACAAGCCGCGGTCAGAAAGTAGGCGCTCCTCCTCTAACTCACATAGCATCAGTATCCTCTGCAACATAAGAATACTTGTGAGTATAAAACTCAGTAAGTAACGAATGCAAATACAGAGTGCACATGACAGAGAACAGATAATCATATGATTGGGATCCCTGTATATATTGTATTGCCTGACAAGACTGTGAATCGCATACTGAGCCACTCAGAGAACATATAACATATCATGAGCAATATGGAGGTCTTGAGCCCCAAAGAATCCCCTCTGTGTACAGCAGAAGTCCACCCCATATCGCCGTTAGAGTGTTCCCGAAGGAACCAGAGTGTCCCCGAAGGAACCAGAGAGTGTCCCCAAAGGAACCATATCACATATTTGGGCACTGGCCCGCCACACCCTATTCACCAATACTCGTTAGGCAATATAAATACATCACATGTTCATGTCTCATGCAAAACTGAATAACAGATGCATATGTACATATATTCACAAATTCCATAACCACATATTTCACAGATTTACAGAAATAGAGAATTTTTTACATTGTAGGTGTGACGTTACTTACCTCGTTTTCGAGCTTTTCAACTTGTTATTGTAAAATGCTCTTGGCTCAAGGTACAGTTGATATGTTCCTAAATTTAATCATTGACGTATTCTTTTGGTTACAAACCATGAAATGTTAAAAAAAATCATTATCTTAATCATGGCAAAATATAATTAAGCAAGACTCATATTCAAGCACATAAGGGATTGAAAACTCAATAAACAGGCTAATCCTAATTCAATAACACAAGACTTGACACAAACACTTATTTTACTACTTAATTACTTCTAATTCCTTCTTGGTATAAGCATATAAAAAGAATCCTATAATAACAACAACAAAAAATGCAACAAGCCATTTTAACAGTTATTAAATACATATGGGTATAGTCACATTTAAAATCACAAATCACTAACAGTAAGGTTTTAATAAAATGGTCGGGTCACAAGGTATTTATTACTACTATTGTTATTATTATTATTATACTTTAATAAGCATAGTTGAATAAATGTTATAAATTAAACAGCTGTATGAAAACACATATACTACTTGACATCAATAGGCCTAAATCCGATTAATAAATACACTTATATAACAACCATTACTCAGTTGATGTTAGAATCAAAGAAACTGAGCTTATAGTTGTATGGTAAAAAAAATGTAACAGATCAATTATACAAATAAAGCATAAGACTTATTACTATGACTATCTCTCTTTTTTAATATATATAGCAAAAACTACTACAGTATCTTAACGCTAACGCTCAAAATTTAAAATCAAAGACAAAAGAAAAAAAAATTAATTGTAATTCAATCAATTCAATAGATCAAGTACCACCCATTAAAGATCAGTTTGTTATTCATGGTTTTAATATAAAAATACACATGATATAGGTAAATCTAAAGCACATGCGTACACTTATGCTTGTTAAAAGAAATTTCTAATTACACATCAAAAAGTGTGTAGACAAGATAGATAATCGCTCAAGACTTGGATATAACAAGTTTACCTTTTGACTCCTTGCAAAACTATATATGTGAGCACTAACTCCGTCATGATATGGCCCTTTCTTCATTTCCTTTTTTTTTTTTTTTATAGGAAGGAATGACAAGAGAAGAAAGAAAATGATTCTCGTAACTTCGGTGGAAAGCAATACTACTTTCTTTAATGTAAATTTGCCGACTTAACACAGTCGGCGTCTTTGTCCTTTTTTTTTTTTGTATAATCAAACAGTATAAAATAATAGTTTGAGTATCATTAAATATATTGAATAATCTATTATGGGACAGCATAAAATTACAATAAAAAAAAGTATATAAAACCACGAAGTGGAGTAAGCAAGTAAACCAAAATATTTCAACTAAACAACTTGATAGCAGTAATTGTGTTGCTTACTTACAGTGCTATATACAAACATTTTTTTTTAAGGGAAGAATATATGTACGAATATAAGATGTCAAACAAACTAGCAATTATGATTAAACATATACTAAGTATCTTTTACACACTTTTGAACTAAAACGTTCCCAAGCATGTATAAAATCAACAATTTGACCAATTAACAATTAATTAAGATAAAACATCAGAATTATTGTTAATTCTAGTACACATCAACTAGTACCAAGGAGTCCATCCTGAGCATTTCACTGCAAAATTATCTTAAAACATAATAAGGATTAATAATCGTAATAATTTAAAAATCAAAACTTAAAATAGTATGCAGACACGACAATAATATAATTGAAAATGTTATGTAATCATATTATCATTAGCTCTTTAATTACGTGAGGAATTGGGTGTCATTAGGAAAATCAGGATATCACAATCCTCCCCTCCTAATAAAAATTTTGTCCTCGAAATTTGCTTATCAAATAATTCTGGATGTTGATTTCTCATTTCATCTTCCCGTTCCCAAGTAGCCTCCTCAACAGATTGGTTTCGCCACAGAACTTTCACTAAAGGAATCCTTTTGTTTCTCAATTCCTTCTCCTTTCTGTCTAGTATCTAAACAGGACGTTCCTCGTAACTTAATTTTAGGTCCAATTCTAGTGGTTCCTAGCTAAGAACATGGGATGGATGCGATACATACTTTCTCAACATAGAAACGTGGAAGACATTATGTATACCTGATAATTCTGGGGGTAGGGCAAGCCTATAAGCAACATTCCCAACTTTCTCAAGAATCTCATAGGGACCAATGAATCTCGGGCTCAACTTTCCTTTCTTTCCAAATCTCATTATGCCTTTCATAGGAGCAACCTTAAGAAATACGTTATCACCAACAGAAAAATATAGAGGTCGACGTTCTGGGTCTGCATAAAACTTCTGCCTGCTTTGAGCTGCTATCATACGTTTTATGATCTTTTCCACTGACTCAGCTGTATCTCTAACAATATCAGGACCCAAATATCGTCGTTCTCCAACCTCATCCCAGTGAACTGGAGATCTCCACTTCCTACCATACAACATCTCATAAGGTGCAACACCAATCGTAGCTTGAAAGCTGTTATTATATGAGAATTCAATCAATGGTAGGTAATGGTTCCACGATCCCTAAAAATCCATAACACAAGCTCTAAGCATATCTTCCAAGATTTGAATAGTCCTCTCAGCCTGACCATCTGTCTGAGGATGGAATGCAGTACTAAATTTCAATTTAGTTCCTAAAGCTCGCTGTACACTCTCCCAGAATTTTGAAGTAAATCTGGCGTCTCTATCTGAAATTATGGAAACCGAAATTCCATGAAGTCTGACAATCTCCTTAATGTACAATGCTGCAAGTTTATCCATGGAGTAGGTCATTCAGATCGGAATAAAATGAGCTACCTTAGTATATCTATCAACTATAACCCAAACTGCATCCTGACGCGATACTGTTTTTGGTAACCCAACTACAAAATCCATGGCGATCTCTTTCCATTTCCACTCAGGAAACTGAAGTGGTTGCAGCTCTCCTGCTGGTCTTTTGTGCTCAGCCTTAATCTGTTGACATGCTAAGCAACGTTCTACAAACTTGAAAATATCCTTTTTCATTTCTGCCCACCAGTAAAGAATCTTCAAATCATTGTACATTTTAGTAGTACCTGGATGGACTGAATATGGAGTATTATGCACTTCTACTAGAATTTCTTCCTTGATACTTCTGTCATCTGGTGCACAAAGTCTACCTTGAAATCTGATTACTCCTTCAGTAGAAATACTAAAATCTGACTTTTGCCTGACTCCACTAATTCTTTATATCCAACTAATTCAGGATCTTCATTCTGGCCTTGTTTAATCCTGTCTAATAAAGTGGATTGTAAAGTCATAGCAGATAATTTTCTAGTAATTAGCTCGATACCAGATCTGCATAAATCCTCCCGCAAAGGTTTCTCCAATTCATGTAAAGCTGCCAAACTTCCAGATGATTTTCTACTGAGTGCATCCACCACAACATTGACTTTTCCTGGATGATAACTGATGTTGCAATCATAGTCTTTTACCAATTCTAGCCAACGTCTTTGTCTCATGTTTAATTCCTTCTGAGTGAACAAATACTTTAAACTTTTGTGATCGGTAAAAATTTCACAATGAATACCATACAGATAATGTCGTCAAATCTTCAATGCAAATACCACTGCTGCCAGTTCTACATCATGAGTAGGATAATTGCGCTCATAATCCTTTAGCTGTCTTGAAGCATAAGCAATAACCTTCCCATTTTGCATGAGGACGCATCCCAGACCTTGTTTTGAAGCATTACTATAAATAACAAATCCCTCTGTACCTAATGGTATAGTCAGGACTGGTGCTGAAATTAATCTCTGCTTCAATTCTTGAAAACTTTTCTCACACTCGTCAGTCCATATAAACTTGTTACTCTTCCTAGTCAACTGTGTAAGTGGCATGGCAATTTTAGAGAATCCCTTAACAAACCTTCTGTAATAACCAACCAAACCTAGAAAACTTCTGACCTCTGTAACACTGGCAGGTCTAGACCAATTATTAACCGTTTCAACCTTGGTAGGGTCAACAGAAATCCCATCCTGAGAAACAACGTGACCAAGGAACGATACTTTTTCTAACCAGAACTCGTATTTCTTGAATTTAGCATATAACTCCTTCTCTTTCAATATCTGAAGTGTGATTCTCAAATGCTCTTTATGCTCCTCCCTAGATCGTGAGTATACCAAAATTTCATCAATGAATACAATAACAAATTTATCTAGGAATTCCTTAAATATCCTGTTCATCAAGTCCATAAACGCTGCTAGAGCATTGGTCAGACCAAATAGCATCACCAAAAATTCATAATGGCCGTACCGAGTTCTAAAAGTAATCTTTGGAATATCTTCTTCTCTAATTCTCAACTGATGGTAATCGGACCTCAAATCAATCTTTGAAAACACAGAAGCACCCTGTAGTTGATCAAACAGATCATCAATGCGAGGTAGGGGATATTTATTTTTAATAGTCACTTTATTAAGTTCTCTGTAGTCAATACACAATCGCATAGTGCCATCTTTCTTTTTAACAAATAGAACTGGTGCACCCCACGGTGAAAAGCTGGGACGTACAAATCCTTTGTCTAGCAATTCCTGTAATTGTGTCTTTAACTCCTTCAATTCTATTGGAGCCATCCTATAGGGTGTTTTAGAAATAGGTGCAGTACCTGGTACCAAATCAATTGCAAAGTCAATTTTTCTTACAGGTGGCAAACCTGGCAAATCCTCTTGAAACACATCCAAGAAATCTTGCACAATTAACACATCTTCTGGTCTTGACTTCTGCTCAACAGATGTATCAACAATACTAGCCAAGTATCCTGTACAACTTTTTTCTAACAATTTCTGAGCTTTCATAGCTGATATCAAAGGAAACTTCGCTTTACTTTGAGTACCCACAAGTATAAATTGATCATCATCTGGAGGATAAAATGTCACAATCTTCTTTTTACAATCAATCTTAGCATAATACTTCGATAGATAATCCATACCCAAAATAATCTCATAATCATTCATATCAAGCACAATCAGGTCTGCAAATAATTCTCTATCATCCACTACAATAGGACAAGCCCTCAAAATTTTGTCTGAATACATAACCTCTCCAGTAGGAAGTGTGGCACCAAATAGAGTACTCATCTGATCTACAGGACGACCCAATCTCCTCATAAATGTTAATGATGTATGTGAATACGTGGATCCTGAATCTATTAATGTATGAGTTATGATGCCATAAATAAGTATCTCACCTGTGATAACAGATGGGTCTGCCTCAGTCTCGTCTCCAACAACTGTCTCAGCTACAGCATACAGCCTTCCACCAGGTTTCTTCTGATCATTTTTCATTTCAGGGTAATTCTTAATAAAATGTCCACTTTTACCATATTTGTAGCATAACCCTGCACCCTTACGACACTCTCCAGAATGATTCTTCCCACATGATGGGCAAGGTGGTATAGAAGTAGTGGTAGTCTGCTGATCAGTCCTAGGACGCTTACCCTGATCAGGTCGGGTATGTTGAGTTAGAGCTCCCTTCCTTTTCATGTCCTGAGGACGTTGAACATAAGTCTGTCCGCTTCTATTTCCCTGAAAACCAGGTCTGAAACCTCTTTGCATTTTTCTAGACAGTCTTTCTCTCCTAACCTTTTCCTCATCCAAAACATCTTTCTCTGCTTGCTCGGCATCTAATGCCCTGTCTGCAATTTGAGCGAATGGTACACCTCGAATTCCACCTGATTTCAAATCTCTGACAATAGTCTTCCTCAGACCTTGCATGAACTGATCTACCTTGAGCTCATTGGTGGCATTCATATGAGGTGCATATCATGATAACTCGTCAAACTTGCGGATGTATTCAGCAACAGACATTTCTTCCTGTTTCAGGTTGGCAAACTCTATCCTTCTGCTAGCTCTCATAGCATCTGTAAAGTACTTCCCATAAAATAACTCCTTAAACCTCTCCCAAGACATAGTAGTAACATCGTGAATAGTGCTCATAGTATCCCACCAGTATTCAGTATGATGTCTCAGCATAAAACTAGTACAAGGAACTTTATCTGCATCAGGAACCTTGGCATAAGCCAGCATACACTCAGTAGTTCTAATCCATTGCTCTGCCTGAATTGGATCAACCCCACCATCAAAGGTCGGAGGCTGGAGTTTCCTGAATCTCTCCCCAGCACTTTCACTAGTATCCTGTCTCTGTTGAGGTGGCTGTGGTGGAGGGTTAGGTTGATTTTCTTGTCTCATACACTGCTCTAATATATTCTGTATCAGAGAAGCCAACTGTTCAACTGGATTAACACTCTGTAAAGAAGATGCACCCCTGTCGATATTATCTTGACCCCGAGTAGTCACCATACTGATATCTGACACCCAGTATCCATAGTTCCAATTATAGCTAATAATAATCATCACCAGAATATGTATGCAAATGATATAAAATAAATAAATAAAAAAAAAATTTATAACAGATATCAAAATTCATATCAAACACTTACAGAGGAGTGAGGCTTCCTTTCCTTCCGGACGTGTGTATACAAGCGGTCTGGAGACGTTACTCGGCTTAAAACTGATAAAATCGGGGGAAAATTAAAACTTTTTAAACTTTATGTAAGAAAAAGGGCAATTCCACTCATAATTAT
>JXTC01000220.1:364306-384267 GCA_002914845.1 Trema orientale
ACATCAGAATTATTGTTAATTCTAGTACACATCAACTAGTACCAAGGAGTCCATCCTGAGCATTTCACTGCAAAATTATCTTAAAACATAATAAGAATTAATAATCGTAATAATTTAAAAATCAAAACTTAAAATAGTATGCAGACACGACAATAATATAATTGAAAATGTTATGTAATCATATTATTATTAGCTCTTTAATTACGTGAGGAATTGGGTGTCATTAGGAAAATCAGGATATCACAATCCTCCCCTCCTAATAAAATCAGGCACACTTTAGTATTGAGTAGCTGGTTGTCTGGCCTACTTTTTGTCGCCATGATCATACAGATGTAGACGAACTTGACCTGTGGGCGACATTTTTGTTTTGAGATATTTTGATGTAATATAAATACTAATGCTGAGAGTAAAATAGACTGGTGAAAACCTCTTTTGACTATATATTTTGTTAAGATACTTTTAACAAGAAATACCATGTAGTTACTTTTATTTAAAAGTTTTGGAAAGTTCAGATTTGCCCACCTTTTTATAAAACTAAAGATATGGTTTAAGAAAGAACAATACTTCATAGTTTGACTGTATATAACAACATAGTTAAACTAGGGGGTGTTATAGTATTGGTATCAGAGCGGACGTTTAATCATTTCTGAAGACTGTCTATATATATATGATCATATGACAAAAAGTTCAGTCAACCAGTAAGTTTTAATTTCCCGTGTTAGCATTAAATTTAATGCCATATATTATGATATGTTATCTTTTTATTATTGGATATTATGCTTGGATATAAGTGAAGGGGCAACTGTACATGAAATTATGCCAAGGGCTAAGGTTCAAACTAGTGAGCGAATGGGTGATAAGACGGGTACTACTGAAAATGAGATCAACAAGGATGCTGTGATAGGTAGGTTGATAGAGTTGGTTGAGACACAAGCAAGACAATTAGAAAGGCTTATGGAAAGAGCGGAAAGATATGGAGAACAAGTACCAACAGCTGTAGCTAGACAAGAAACTTATGAACCAGCTTATGAGAGGTTTAGAAAGAATAAGCCTCCAGTTTTCAAGGGTGAAACTGATCCACTATTGGCATAAGAGCGGATTCGGAGTATTAAAGGTATCTTCGATTACATTAGAATCCCTGATGAGGAAAATGTTTCATGTGCTACTTTTATGTTCCAGATGGATACTAGACACTGGTGGGATTCTATGAAGTCCATCACTAATATTAATAGGCTTACTTGGGAGAAGTTTAAGGAAATATTCTACAGAAAATATTTCAGCAATGCACATAGAATAATGAAGGCTGCTGAGTTTGTTAACCTAAAACAGGGAAGTATGTCTGTTAGTGACTACATTAAGAAGTTTGAAGAGTTATCTCGATTTGCTCCATACATGGTGAGTAGAAATGAGCTAAAAATAAATCAGTTCTTATAAAGGCTCAAGGCAGAAATTTATAGGGATGTTAAGATATCTGCTCATAAAGATATGCCATATGCTGAGGTTGCAGACAAAGCTCTTGAAGCATAACAGGCTGAGCTAAGAGTTATTAAAGCTCAGGAAATTCGTAGGAATATAAATGTGATAAGGAGAAATACAACCTTTGGAAGAGGATCTCAACCGGGGGCTAGTGGAAATAAAAGAAAGTAGTAACAGAATCAAGGAGAAAGACAAGAGCCCCAAAAAGGCCAAGCAACGGGCCAGCAGATACAATCAGTTACTACTCGGAGGCCCGTTTGTCCTAAATGTGAGAAAACACATCGTGCAGAGTGTTTAATGGGTTCTAGTGCTTGCTTCTGATGTGAAAAGTCTGGATACTTTGCAAAGAATTGTCCGAATACTATAGATGAACAGAAGAAAGTTCCAGCTCGTTTGTATACGATGGCCAAAGAAGATACCGAGGCGAACCCATCTGTTGTAGCAGGTGAGATTCTTATCTCTGGTATTTCTATTCATACATTAATAGATTCAGGGGCTACACATTCATTTGCATCACCTGCATTTGTGAGGAAATTAGGCAAAATATCAGAATACTTAAATTTCAAATATTGTGTAACCATTCCGTCAGGAGAAGCTTTATGTTCTGATCAAGTTCTCAAGGCATATCCAATCCAAATAGCTGGTAGAGACTTGTGTGTAGATTTGATATTATTAGATATGCAAGATTTTGAAGTTATCTTGGGTATAGATTGATTATCTAAATACCATACTACTATTGATTACTATTTGAAGAGGGTAGTGTTTCAGCCACCAAGTATTGAGAAGTTCACTTTTGTTGGTACTAGTGGAAACTCGATGATTCTAATCATTTCCTCAATAAAAGCAAGAAAGTTACTAGAAAAGGGATGCATAGGTTACTTGGCAAACATAATGGATACTATAGAAGAGTTAAAAATAAAGCTTGAGGAAGTACTGGTAGTTAATAAATTCCTTGATGTATTTCCTGAAGCTTTGTCTAGATTACCACATGATAGAGAGATAGAGTTTGTTATTGACTTATTATCCGGTACAGCTCCTATTTCCAAGACGCCTTATAGAATGGCTCCATTAGAGTTAAAAGGAATTGAACGTACAGTTATAAAAGTTGTTAGACAAGAGTTTTATTCACCCAAGCTTTTTATCATGGGGTGCTCCGGTTTTGTTTGTAAAGAAGAAAGATGGACTATGAGGCTTTGCATTGATTATAGGGAGCTGAATAAGGTCATAATCAAAAACAAGTATCCCCTTCCCAGAATTGATGATTTGTTTGATCAACTGCAAGGAGCTTCTGTGTTTTCGAAGATTGACTTAAGATCAGGATATCACTAGTTGAAAATTAAGGAGGAAAATATTCTAAAAACAGCTTTCAGAACGAGATACGGGCATACTGAGTTTTTAGTGATGTCTTTTGGATTAACTAATGCCCCAGCTGCTTTCATGGACATAATGAATGGAGTGTTCAAAGGTTTCTTAGATAAATTCGTTATAGTTTTCATCGATAATATTTTGATTTATTTACGCTCAAAGGAGGAGTATATAGAACATTTGAGGACCATTTTGAGAATTCTTAAGGAAAAGTAGTTGTATGCTAAGTTTAAGAAGTGCAAATTCTGGTTAGAAAAAGTTATCTTCCTTGGTCAGGTGGTTTCTGAAAATGGTATTTCTGTGGATCCAACGAAAGTTGAAGCTGTAAATAATTGGTCAAGACCTATAAATATTTCAGAGACTCGTAGTTTATTGGGATTGGCTGGTTATTACAGATGTTTTGTTGAAGGGTTCTCGAAGTTGGCTTCTCCATTGACTCATTTAACAAGGAAGAATGTGAAGTTTCAATAGAACGAAAATTGTGAAAAGAGTTTTGAGGAATTAAAGCATCATTTGGTAAGAGCCCCTATAATTTCAATACCGTCTGGATTAGGAGGATTTGTTATTTATAGTGATGCCTTGAAGAATGGTCTAGGATGTGTTTTGATGCAAAATGGCAAAGTCATTACTTATGCCTCTAGGCAATTGAAGGAATAAGAAAAGAAGTATCCTACTCATGATTTAGAGCTAGCAGCAGTTATTTTTGCACTGAAAATTTGGAGACGGACAACTATGTCAAGTAAACAGACACTATTTCTAGTCATTTTGTAGAACATTATTTACTCACTCAACAAATATGTCTAGTGGCTAGACACATTGTCCGAAACACTAGATAACTATATCGAGCAACCAGACACTATGTCTAGTTATTTTGTAGAACATTATTTACTCACTCGACAAATATGTCTAGAAGCTAGACACATTGTCTGAAACACTAGACAACTTTGTCGAGCAACCAGACACAATATCTAGTCTTTTTTTAGAACATTATTTACTCACTCGATAAATATGTCTAATGGCTAGACACATTGTCTAAAACGCTAGACAATTATGTCAAATAATAAGACACTATGTCTAATTATTTTGTAGAACATTATTTACTCACTCGACAAACATGTCTAGAGGTTAGACAAATTGTTTAGAACGCTAAACAATGATGTCGAGCAACCAGACAGCATGTCTAGCCATTTCGTAAGTCATTACTCACTCACTTGACAAATATGTCTAACAGCTAGACAAATTGTCTGGAATGTTGGACAAGTATGTCAAGCAACCAGACAACATATCTAGCTATTTTGTAGATCATTATTCATTACTCGATAATGGTATCAAGTGGGTAGCAACCTGTCTTAGATACTTAATACTCTATCTTGGACATTTGACCATCATGTCTATCATAATATTTAACAAAATGTCCTCAAAACTAATAAAAACCAATGAATTTTAATACTTGACCAATAGGAACAAAAAATCCCAAATTTTCTAGGCTGCTAACAAAAAAGATAGTTAGTGTTCATTCAAACAAAATAGCAACATTAGAAAATAATTTTCTATGGATCACAATCTTTGCTATAGATTTCGCAAGTCATCTTCTTCCGAAATAAGCCAATGTTATCATCATTAACTCTACATAAGTCAATGTCATTCATACGGAATTCAATATGCTTGATGGCATAAAGTGCACAATCTTTACTGCATGAAAATAAAACAAGTTAAAATTCATTATAATATAAAAAACTATGCTCAAGAATGCATTAGTTCGGGTATCTGTCGCGATTTTGAGAAGTGTCATGTATCCTACTACACTCAAATGGTTCGGGTATCTTTTGAAGATACTTTGAAAACTTGCCGCTTTGTCGCATCAAGTACGGTATCATAAACCTGTATGGCTTCAAATAATGCTCCAGTTCAGCTTCAGAAACACACTCAATATGAGAATCAAATACTAAAATATGCCATTTGTCTAGCTACACCGCCAAAGACACCCAATGCCTATTTTCTATATTCAATGGCACGTATATGGTATGGACATCCTCCCAAGCCTTGCCTCTAAGTGGCTTAACATCATTTATGTAGTGTCCAAAATTCTCATAAGTGCATCTATCAATAATAAATATTATGGCATGTTACTTTCATATATACGTATCTACTTTCGAGCATAAAAGTTAAAATACGTGTTTAATATTATAATGAAAATTTCTCAATTTAGTAACAATGATAATAGTTTATATGTGCAGTGAAAGACGAATTTTTGATTTAGATAGAGATTGATGTGCTTTTGGTAAATGGGTTGAGTTTCTGGTATTCTGGTGTTCATTAAATGTGCTTATATATATCTATACGTATATCACTAATTGACACAATAATAATTGTTAGTGAATAGGATCACTTAAGAGAAGTATTAATTAATAATCAATCCTATTGTTGTCATAAAGGATATATATGTGAATTATTAATTATAAGATGCCTTTTAATGTAAATTTATATTCAAATATTTTATTGTACTTAGGTAGTACTTATGTCACCAGCCACTACGTCCTAGCTCCACCGCTTTACCTAAGCTTGTTTTTTTTATATATATAATGCATTTATATATATAACCCTTGTCGGTAAACACTTCTCCACATTTATTTATAAGACCAAAAACCTTTCCTATTATTATGAACCTCAAGTTTGATTTGAAGTAGCCAAGATTACGAGATCAGATCCTCGAGCACCAAATAAGTTGGAAAATTCCTAGTGTGCGATGATAATTGTTGAAAGGTCAAGCTAGGACTATATAAAATATCTTTAGTGGAATCAATACGTCTTCTTGTGCGAGAGTAAGTTCTTTTTGTAGTCTATTACTGTTTATGTTTGCAAATATTTGCAATTACTTATATGTATACAAATTTCTAAATACACTATTTTGATCACTGTTGTTGCATATAAATGGAATACCAATTTCTAGTTGAGACAAAGTTACGACATATTAAACTAAAAGTATTGATCGTATTTAATTGATATCTTAGGAAATGCATAAATTAATGTATGTAGTAGTTATTTTGTTTTTATCAATATCGTTATTTATTGGATTAGTTATTAAGTTAATGATTTAAGGCCTAAAGTTGTGTTCTTATGTATTTTATGTTATTTTATCTTAATGTATTATAGTATGAGGACTTTTAGTAAAATCTTATGGGGGTAAATTATTTTTATATAGAACCATTAAACAGATTTTAAAACTAATAGATTGCTTGTTGTAGGACATATTTATCTTTTAAAGTCTTAGAAGTTGACTTTTTATAAGAATTCTAAACTATTTGTGGATATGAAATTACAAGTTCATTAGAAGATTATAAATATTTACTTAAGATAGTTACTTTGTGATTAATAGTCTGTATAGAAGGAAACAAGTTTTATATGACATTTTATATGCTTAGTGTCACATAACCAGCATTGTGTTTTGGTCATAATACAGACATGGTATGTACTGAGATGAGATAATTATTAAGTGATTCCATAATATTTCTAATAATGTTCTCGGTATGAAAATGAATTGAAAAAGGGAATTGAATGTGTGATTAGGCCTTGGAAGCACATCAAGCTCTTTTTAAAGAAGAAATCTGCCTTTCACTTTATTTCCATTCTCAGACTGAGGTAAGTGGAAATTTCACTCTAGCATCACAAGAATATATGTAAATGATTGTGTATGTTAAAGGTGATATATTTGTGATATTGAGCTTTATATATTTGAAAATTGTGCATATCATTTTCATGAGACATGTTATATTTTTATGCACAGAATAATTGTTTACAAGTTATAATTTTAATAAAGAATTTTATAGCCTAGAAATTATTTAAATTTAAAGAGGGGTGTGATTCTTAACTTGCTGATCTAGAAGGTGAATATGGTAAAATCCCTTGAGGTTAAGTTTAAGACAGGGTATGCCAAACAAGAGGGAGGTGAGATCTCTTAGGTTAATTCCAAGACAGGGTAAGCCTCGAATGATATTTATTAAGAGGATGCCTACTATGTTACTGAGTTAGGAACTATACCAAGAAGGGGGCCCAAACATGATTTAAATGTTAATATTTTCTAAGGAAATTAAGGGTACAAAGATTAACAAGTTTTATTTACAAATTGTTCATAAGCCTGCACGGATTTCTATTTACTGAGCTATTACTCATTTAGTTCTTGTGATGCAGACGATCGGAACCAGGAGTATTGTTGGCTGAGCTGTTTCCACTCCAATGCTGTCCATATGCCAGTTTTGAAGTGAAGAAAGATATTTTGAGAACCTTATATATATTTTTTCAAGATATATGTATGTAGTTGATCCTGTGGGAGTTGTCAAAAGTAGTAAAACTATTTTTTTATACTGTACGTATTGTAAACTTTTCTGCAGTGTAAAAGGGATGTATTACTGATGTTTTTCAGAACTATGCAAAAATTTTTAAATTTATCCTCTTCTTTTTTTTTCAAGGTTAATAAAAGTGAATGGACACTGTTTTGCTTTCCTATATATAATTGAGCGTATTTATATATAATATAGCTAGGGGTATTACGATTTACATAGTCAATAAAATCTAGTGAAAAAGTATATTCTTTGTAATCTAGAAACTCCAAAAATGCCTTCCAATGTCCACTAATCCACTGAGAAAATATGCCATTGACGATGGCAACTTTTTGATCAAAGAGGTCAACGTACTTCTGTGACCTTTTTCTCAAGCAATACAATACCTCCTCCACGTACTACATTTGTATTGTTCCAAGTCAAAGGTATAAATTGAGCATAATAATATTATTCCTAAGAATTTAAAATATAAGACTAACAAAGCTTATGCTACTTACATGACTTTGTAGCCATATCCCAGACTTGATAATTTTCTCAAAGAATTCTCTTGAGTAATCTCTTATTCCACACTTAATAAATGAGCTGTATAAGTCAATAGTTCAATTCTGTTACTAGAGATAAAAACAATAATATAAGAGGAAATATCGATATAAATAATGTAAAAGAACTTTGTGTCATTCTCTTTGAACCACTTGTTAAAAGCTTCTTCCTTGTGGGGGTCGACTAGGCAAAATGTGTCAAACACGCACTCATCGCCCTTCCTAAATTTTTGCCTTTTGTGGGGTCCGTGTATGGTGATACTAACACCTGAGCACATTTTTTAGTTCTTATTGACTTTGGATGTGGGGATGAGATCTCAATTATGTCATTATTCTTGTTATCATCATTATTATTTTTATGGTCATTGTTATCATTTCTGATGAAGGGTGGTGTCACGTAGCTCCCTGTACCTTAGTAGTTAGCATCATTAACTTTGACACCACTATTTATAGCTTCTGACTGCTCAGTTCTCAGAGAAAAAGAACGCGTATACATAGATAACAATAATTCTATTTTAGAGCCTAAGTTTCTTAATTCGTACATAACCTTCTCCTCAAATTTTTCTTGCCGTTCAATCAAATTCTAGAAACAACCCTCCACCTATTTTTTTATAATGTCACCAGACCGTTGACGAAGGGTGGCATTAGCATCACTAGAAGGATGCTCCTCTTCACGGGAGGAATCCCAACCATGATTCTTTTCCTCCCCATCTTTCTCCAACTCTTCATCTTTTTCTACATCCTCATCTTTTTCTTACGAGGCCATGCTGCCTCTAATTTCTTGGTAAATGCGTCAATCACGTTATCTCTTTCATCTTTACAACAAGAAAAATTCCTCATATAAGGTTAGCTTAACTCAACCTCAAAAGCATGCAAGATGCTTTGCATTTCAAGCTGTAACATAAACAAATGATTAATAAACTAAATTAGGGAAAAAAAAGTTATCCGACACCATGTTTGGTGCGCCTGACAGCATGATTGGTGTACAAGATAGCACTGTCAAGTTATCCGACACCATGTCTAGTTACCTGACACCATGTCTGGTACGTTAGACATATATGCCCAGATACTAGACACGTTGTCTAGCCATTTTCTAGATTAAAAACCAATACATATAAAGAAATAAAATATATGAGTTTACTTACATTCTTCCTCTTCTCTAGATTCCTGACAATATCTTTATATTCTGGTGTCGCATTCACCTCCCACTTAAGATAACAAGGGGTGGGATCACCTTCCAAGCATTTCGCATAAAATTTTCCAATTAAAGGTATTGCCTCATATGCCCATACCTATAAAAACAACAAATAACATATGAATGGATCAAATAAACCAATTAATTAGTTTACACATCAATTTATTTATTTAACATCTAACCTGTAAAGCGAAAGGGCAACCGTATAATATGTAGGATGATTTGGAACTTTTCTTTTTCTCCTCTTTTTGTCGATAATAACCCGTCGATTTTTCTTTTAAATCCTTCTTCAAATAGGTGTTTGTGAGTGAATATGATTCTTAGCCCAATGGATATTTGTTGAAAGCATCAAAGTCCTCAACCATGCCCATGAAACTCTCTCGTATTCTATTTTTCCTTTCTTGTGCAAGAATAATCCCTTCGAAACAATAAATCAACGCAAACCTCAAGTGGTCACGGTTCTCTTGAATATAATTTTTAAGTTTCTTCAATTGACCAGTGGATTTTGCTATTTTAAAAAACTTATTTTCCTATTCTTCTAGTGTAATAGACATTTTTTTCTCTCCAAAATAAGTTCTTTCCAACCTGTACTTTAACTTCAATTCATCAAATTCACTAGAAGTCGAAAAGCCACTGCAATTGAGACCCATCATTACTGCAAACTCATGCACCGAAAACCTAAGGGTTGCCCACAAATAAAGTACCATGTCTTATTTTTCTTTGCACATTCCACCTGTCTGAGAAGTAGATAGTGGATTATTTGTCCACTCTGTTGTGCAAGCTTTGTAAATCCTAGAAGGTGACCAAAGCATGATCCTTTGAATGCGCCCAAATCCTCTTTGCTCAAGTGTTTTTCAATATTTTTTACTACCTCTATTTTTTATAAAATTGTGATCCTTGCTGGAAAATGCTCATCCTTAGATAAGATTGGATTCAACTTCAGAATATCACACGGCATAACCTAAAATAAAAATTTACAAAAATTGATTACAACTTACCAGACATCACTAGACCACGCTAGACTATATGTCTAGCATGGTACATCATTGTCGAGAAAAAATAGAAAAAACAATACTAGACAGTGTGTCTAGCGTAATCGAGCTTTATGCTTGACCACATTAGACAGTTTGTCTAGCATGCTTGAGCCATGTCAATATAGTTTTGAAACAAAATTTGGCATAGTTCACCCTATTATCATAACTTTCCTCAAAAATCAATTCACAATCAATATGTACATACCAACCATATCAAAAAATTCACTCCAAAAACTATAATAGAAACACAATAATTGAGACTTATGGCCCATGTCAATCTAGTTTTGAAAAAAACTTGGCATAGTTTACTTTATTATTATGGCTTTCCTCAAAAATCAATTCACAATCAATATGTACATACCATCCATATCAAAAATTTCACTCTAAAAACTTGAACTAAAATAGAATAATGAGACTTACAGGTGGATGAGGCAGAGGTGGAATTTCTTTCACCAAGGACATCTCACTTGGAGACGTTTGGGCTGAGACTACTTTTGAATTCTCCGATATATTCTTGGAAGCTATAGTGTTTGTCTCTAATAAATCGCAACACGGTGTTGACGGAGATTATGCTCGTGCTTTTTCTGGGGTCTCGTGTATTTCCTCATTATATTGAGATGGGAATGGAGTGTTTACGGGCTCCAAACTTCCAGCTTTCAGTCATATTGTCGACAACATTTTTTTCCTATGCACAATTTGGTATTTTTTGACCGAAGCTTCTATTGGGGTTTTATGAGCTTTTGATTTTTTACCCATTTTATGTTCTCAATTAAGTGAGTATAGGGTGATATTCAAATGATTTTTCTGGAGGGTGGGCTCGAGTAAGGAGTCGAGTTCATAGTGGGTGGGTTCAATGACGCCAACTATAGACAAGTCTAAGATTCTTGTAAAAACATGAAGAAAAATGTAAAATATGGCAGTAAAATACTTAGAAAAATAAGATAATTTAAAATTTTTCTTTCAAATTCAAAATAGCTTCAACATAGACTAATGAGTATAGCATGAAAGTCCAAACATTAGTACATAGATTAAAAAGAATGGTATCAAATTCCAAATATTTAATACATAGAATGAGGCGTGCGATGCTTACTATTCAGAGAAGTTAAAGTTGGGCCCAACAAAATGAATAAACAAATAAAATCTAGAGCAAGTCAAATGCAATATGAAGAAGAATAAGTTTCATATCATACCTGTGCATTTATTAATTCTTTGCCTTTATAAACAAAAATGTGTTTGCCATTATGTTGGACCAATCACGTATATATTATTTATTCCCTTGAGACAATCCTATGGTAGGAAGTAGAGCAGGACGAAAAGGTATTCCACCAGCGCGACTATTCTCAAGAAATGAGTGCAGAAAGTTTGACAATACTCTTTGCAAAGTCCTGCAACTCATTTGAAAAGGGTGGGTTTGAGAAGGGTTGGTTTGATGACGGTGGGTGTGACTGGCGATGGCTAGCCTGGGCTTCGTCAGAGTTGGGGAAGAGAGTGAGGAAGAGAAATAGGCGAAGAAGAGGAAGACAAAGCAGATGGAATTGGGTTTTATTTTTATTATTTGTTAAGTTTTAATTTCTAATAAAAAATCAATTTTATTTCATTAAAATAGGGGCATGAGGTCTTTACACACTATTGTTTTTATAAGAGGTGTATTTGTACCAAACATTTTAAATGAGGTTTAGTACTTATCCACTATCCAGGGGGGTCTAATTCAACAAATTATCCATTATTGTTTATATCAAGGGTTCTTCTTGCATTTGAGCAGTGACTGCTATGGTAGGGCTTGATGTCTCAATCGGCCCCGTATAAAGAGGGAAATCTTCATAACCTTTCATGCCTTTTGCTTCAATATGAGATCTGGGTCTTCATTTTGTTTGTATTCCTCCCATTGCGGTAGTCTCAAGGCTTTTGGTCAGGTGATCATGTGACTCTTTTCATTCAGTGCTTCATCAAAGAATGCGGCTTCAAAAAAGTAGGCTTTATTTTAAGCAAATTGTGTTTTCACAGCTTTAATGGTAATGTCCTTCCCTGTATGATGAGCTTTCAAACATTGGTGTAATGCGGAAGGGATGCACCCATAAGCATGAATCCACAGGCATCCTAATAACAAGTGGTAGGATGTGTTTACGTCAATGACATAGAATCGGGTTGCTCCTATAATCGGTCCGACTTTTAAATTCACCATGATATGACCCACTATTGGCATAGCTCTTGTAGTGAAACTCATTAGTTTGGTCACTTTTTACACTAGATGTTCATGTCTCTTACTCATTTTTTGGAAAGTGGAATGGTCATGAGATTCCCCGATGCACCATTATCGATCATTGCTCCTTTTATATTTATTCCATTGATTAGAGCTTTTACATACAGTGGTAGATTATGATTGTAGTACAGGACTTGACAATCCTTTTTGGTGAAGATTATTGCTTCTTTGGATATCTTGGACAATTTCCTTATAGGGTGACTGACTATATAGCAAGTGGGGCTATATTTTTGTGCTACTCATAGCAAGCAATCCATCGCTTCTCTTTGTGCTCCTCCTTTGAAAGCAAGTGTATTAAAAAAGTTATGAAAAAGTCTTGTTCACAATAATGGTTCCACTAAATTTTGGAAAGGTTCTGAGTTGGCATGATGGATGTTTTATTGGAATGTTGGACTCATCTTTTCCAGTACGCAAGTCATACTGCGACATCATTCCTATTGTTTGGAAAAGGATCCTGCTCAACCGACACTTGATCAAGTATGATTCTCCTTTTTTCAATCGCTCTTGGAATATCCTTCTCAATGTTCAAAAACCTCCGGAGGCATGTTAAACCTTTTTATGAAAGCAACAGCATTTGAGATGTTGTCATTCTTCTGTGATGGGAAGTTTGTCCACATATGGTAGTCTTATTTCTTTCTCTTTGATCCAAGTTTCCAACAGTGCATATACTTGTTCCATATTACAGGGGAATTCAGGGGGTCTGTCTTCACTTTCTTTCCTGAAAGGCTTGTGTTTTTTCTTCTCTTGAGCGACAACAACTTCAAATCCCCTTTTTCCTTCTTGCCTTGGATATTTTGAGGAATCTCCATGATTTTTCATTATTCGTGTCAATTTCAACGTAGTTTCCTCTTTATTTTGAGCTTTTATCAATAGCTCGGCAAAATTAATTACCATATGATTTTCTATGTGAAGTTCGAATTCTGCAAACATGCCTTTGATGCATAATCTATCAAGATCTTTCTTTAGTACTATTTCTAAGTAGTCTAAGGCTCTTTCTCTAAATCATTGCACATATTCGGTCATTGTTTCTCTGTCGCTCGCTTGCCAACTCCACAATAATGAGCTTGTCTTCGGTCATGAAGAATTTTGCCCAAAATAGAAATACCATCTTATTCCCATGTTTTTATGCTTCTAGGCGACAAGTTAGCATACCATGAATGTGCTCATTCTATCAAAGATTTGGAGAATTCGGGCAATCTTAATTCTACATCGTGCCCGTGTGTGCCTAAATCATTCATAAACTAAATGATGTGTTCCTTCACATTTCCCATTCTCCTATTGTATTTTCGAAATACTGGGCTAATATATTTGCATGGATATAATTTTGTAGCTATCTCCAAAAAATAAGGAGGGCGAAAGATCCATGGTGGCATGAAGGTTATTTTTTTCTACTTTGAGAAGTCCCAATAATTCTTCCTTTGTAACATAGCCTTCTGACATAGGTATTGAGATCTTTTGTGTAGTCCTATTTTCATCGGGTGTGTGCGCCATTTTCTCAAGTGATGTTGTACTTTCATTGTGTTCAAGATTTTCTCGGTTCTGAGGGGTGTTATTTACATATTTACTTAAATACTCATGATCTTTAAGAGCATACCTAATGTGGAACTTAGGGCGTTACAATCTCCCCCGTTAAGAGCCTGGCGTCGTCGCTAGAGGATCCATATTCAATAGCCTACATATAACCCCTATGGGCGGAGTCCACATTTACCACGATTCTGGCCCGTGGTAGACTTTCAAGGCTTACACAGGTATGGATTGGGTCGGCTCTGATACCAAATGTAACATCATTGGGCCTCACCCAAAAGGGCTAGCTTGAAGGTACTTTTGGGCTCATTGACCATTACTTAAATACCCATGATTTTCCCAGAGCATACCTAATGTGGGATTTAAGACGTTACTTATTTCTTCTTTTCTTTTTCTTTTGATATCTTTTGCTTTCTTTGTTATTTGCTTATTGCTTTATGATCATATCTCCCCTTCTTGGATCCTGTCCCTACCAATCTTTTTCAGAAGGAATATTTCCCATATTTTAAGGACACTATATGTCCATTACGTATGCCTTTATTAGAGTAGTTCCTAATCCTTAAGCACAAGAGAAGTTGTCACATATTTCTTGTAGAGTTTGTCTCATTTGTTTCTTGTAGGATACTTTGAGCTATTAATTTAATTGTAACACTCCTAGTTTAACTATATTGTCATATACAGTCAAATTACGAAATATTATTCTTTCTTAAACTATATCTTTAATTTTATAAAAAGGTGGGCAAATTAGAACTTTCTAAAACTTTTAAACAAAAGCAACTGTATGGCATTTCTTGTTAAAAGTATCTTAGCAAAATGTACAGTCAAAAAAAGATTTCACCAGTCTATTTTGCCCTAAATATTAGTATTTACATTACACCAAAATATCTCAAAATAAAATATCGCCCATAGGTCAAGCTCATCCACATCTGTATGATCATGGCGATAAAGGGCAGGCCAGCTAACCAGCTACTCAACACTAAAGTGTGCCCCCTCATCTGCATCACAAGACTGAAATGGGCTAAAGCTCATTAAGTAAAAACTATGAATGCTCATGTATGCTTTAAAATCTCATCAAATTCCCATTGTACACTTTTCTTTCTTAAACATTTGATTCCATGAATTTTCTTTAAAAATATTCATAGTCGGGCCCCTTAGTACATTGCTAGTCCCGTAAGTCGATAGGCCGTGATAACATTGGGCAGATACTCTAGCCAAGAGTAAAAATAAGGTGTGACCGTCATGTGATATTTTTGAAAACTCCTTCCCTCATCAAATGGGTATCCCACACCATGCTAATATTGTCCCGCCTCAACGAGACACTTCATAAGATCCACAAGTCCCGCTTCAACGGGAGAGTCTGCATCAACAGACTTACCTACCCAGCTCCAACAGATTAGCAATTTCCATTAAAACTTATCTTATAAAATTCGCACAATGGTACTCACTTTCAAATACTCTGTAATGAAATTCTCAATTTACATGCAAGATGTGCTATGCACATGCCATTTCATAATTTTTAAGAATGAGTAAGTTTTTCATAATGACATCTTCCATATAATGCTTGTGATGCAGTTGTAAGTCTTTACTTACCTCATATCTTGAATAGAAATTGATAGTGGAAAAGGTCAGTATCCTTAAGAGACTAGTGTGCCAATCACCTGTCATGAATTTCTTTTATTCAAGATGCATATTTTACTAAAAGAATGCATCAAGATACTTGAACTAGACTGAAATTAGAACTTTCACCAATTTAGGAAGCTTGATCTTATAATGACCCAAACGCATACAAATCACTTAGGGTACTTAGCAATCAATAACGAGTATTGAAAAACTATTCAAAAGTATGAATGCTAGTTCATTAGCACAAAATGATCCAAAATGGCACATAATTTTGTGAAAACTAGTTCAATTGCCTCTAAAGGGTACCATTTTATTTTAAAAATATTTAGACAGCACCTCCCCTAATTCTAGGATATTCCTACATCTTTTAAATCACAGTTTAAGACCTGCAATAAAATAAACAAGCCAATTCCTACATATACACATCAAAGAGGATCATTTAGAACAACCTAAGTACACTTGAATTCCTTTCTATTTAAACAAAGTTTAAAACCACTTTCACACTTATATGCCATCACAACTAGCCACCAAATGAGTGTAATAAATAATAGGATCAATAAAATATACACTCCAAGTTTAGGAAATCAGGTTACAAATATAGAAAACTTAATCTACTACACATGAAAACACTTAACTCCATAAATAGCAAGCTCTGGGGCTTCAGGTCTAACTTTAATTCTCTCCTTAAATTTTAGGTTTAAAATATAAGGGTTTCTAGGACCATTATTCATCAAATAATAGCTTTGGTTTAAGAGTTGAAACAAAAGAAATTCACTACAAATTCAAAATCCTATCTAAATCTTACCTTAACTAGTTTGAGTCTTTGCTAGACTTCTCGCCTTCTATCTCTACCAAACTAATTCCCAAGGCTTAGAAATAGTTTTTTAGACTTGAGAGGATCTGAGAGAACCATTATTTATGTGGAAACAAGTAGAGAATTGAGATTAAAGGACAAGACCTAGAAAGAAGAACTAGTAGAATTACCTTGACTAGTTTTGGTCTATCTTACTTTCTAGAGTTCCAACTTGAGTTCTACCACTTGGAAACTCTTGGATATGGCTAAGAGGAGTTGAGAGAAGTATAGAAAGGCGCTAGAGAGGTTAAGGTCGTGGCTGGAGAGAAAGGAGAAGAACATAACTAGATTTGGTCTAAAAGTGATACTTAATGGTTAAGAAATGGCATAACTTAAATTCTGAGGAGTATTTTAGGTATTTTATATTTTGCTTTCAATGTGTCCAGCTTTAAAACATTCTTAGCATATTCACCACGTTGCTGGTCACTCCTATACACCCAAGTGTAGACAAAGTTGGTGAATCCTAGCTTCGGAAATGAAAACTAATCATACTTTGACTTATGATCCCATGTGACAGGTTTTATTGTAATCTGGTGGAACCTAGTCCTATAATTAATCATTGAATATAAAAATAATTCAATTAGACTCCAATTAATAATGCAAACATAGAATTAGCACTCAATTATTAGAATGCACAAAAATGACATTACGCGATTAAGCTGAATCTAAGCTAGCTTAGTGCAATAAAACACAAATTAGTGTCGTGAATGCCACCTCGTGCTTATCTAGAGCTGACAAATAAAATGTTGTAAATGAGTCCTAGATATTGAATTAAAGCTATTTGATGTGTTAAACACACAGTGAATTCGGCTCCGTAAAGTGTCAAAAATTGTATTTTACCAAAAAACTACTATTTGACCAAGTTATCAACAAACATGATCTTACTATATGTGCACATAGTATTACCTTCAGAAATATATTCTTTGTTCTTTTAGCACATTGAGATCTCTCTATGAGGGTATTGAACCTTTACACTGCTTCGGGACACTTCGACAATCATTAGTGTAATAACATGTATGTAAATGCACATAACTTAAGGAATGAGCATGTTACTATGAAGTATTAATTGCTCCTAGATAGCTGATATGTATTTGGAATATATTTATTATTGGCTTAGTATGCATGTGAGAATCTCGGACACTATAATTCTCCCCTCCTTATAAAATTTCGTCCTTGAAATTTGCTTACCCAAATAAGTGTGGATACTTAGTTTTCATCTCTTCTTCTCTTTCCCATATGGCCTTTTCTACTCCATGGTTCTTCCATAGTACTTTGACCAAAGGGATTTTCTTGTTTCTAAGTTCCTTTTCTTTTGTATCCAAAATCTTCACTAGATGTTCCTCGTAACTCACGTCTTGAATTAGCTCCAGTTTCTCATAATTCAAAATATGTAAAGGATTTGAAATGTATCTTCTTAACATAGAGATATGAAATATATTGTGTATGTTTGAGAATGAAGGTGGCAAAGCGAGTCTATAGGCAACATCTCCAACTTTGTCGTGTTGGAATATTTACCTTAAAAGTATATTTCCAATTTTAACTTTTTTAATAAATAACTTTCTCTTATATGCAATTACGATATTTGCTAGATTAAACTGTCTCTGTTGAATAGTTTATTTATCCGAAAAAAATTTCATTACTTTATTTGTGTATAAAGAAAAAAACATGATTAAGTGTTAATTGTGGAGAGACTTGTTTCTTTATCTAAGTCTAAATTAATTAGTTCACAATCTATAAATAAAGATGGAATACTTTATTTACTAAAGGTTGTAGTGTTTGTCTATCTCAATGGGAATGATGTGTCTCAAATGATTGAAGTATCTGAGTTCCGATAGAAACACTAGTACAACATAAATAAGTTATGTGTATTGAACTGGACTAGGTAATATTAAGAATTGGAGTATCGTAACTCAATTCTTATATTACCACAAACTAGCTCTTAGCATGTAGATCTTAATCCATGATATTTGACTAGACTTGCTTTCATGAGTTGTAGCCTTTTGATTTGTTGACAGACTAACCTCTATGAAATTAGAGGTGAACTCTGGTATATTGAAGGTTATGATTTATGAATTGATAGGAATACCAAATAGTTAATGACACCATATATTAATGTCACTTTAAGGTCTTTCAAGATTCATGGAATAATTAAATCTAAGATCTTATTATTCACTTTGTGAATTGGTTGATAATTTTGTCTAAATGGCCATTGAGAACAAAATTATTGACAACATTATTCATTGATAGAAAGATGGTCACTTAAAGGTAAATATATGTTGAAGGGGTATTACGGTAATTTTACCTATCCAACTACGGCATTGTATAGGGATTCTATATGTGGTATGGAATATGCTAGATGGATCAGTTAATCAAGGTTAGTTGATTGAATCTCTATAAAAGGCATGATATCTAATCTAAGAGTGCAGTATTAGGCCTTTAGTGGAGTGTCCTCTTTACTAATAATATTTATATAAATACCATAATAAGAGTTATTATGTATTTATCATACTATTGGAGCTTAGATTATTTGGATCCATTAGGTCCCTTGTCTAACTCAACAAAGTTCATTAATTGGTTGGTAATATTTATAAAATTAGTTTCATGAAGCTGTGTAAAATAATGATTCTACACAAAAGTTGGTATTCTTATAAATAAGTTACATGAGTTGGACATATTTATAAAAATACACCCAAACCCCAAATTGGAGAACAAGCGCAATCCTAGTTGGACTGGGATTAGCAGTTTTTGGTCCCATATATATAAGATACATGAGAGAAAAAACTGTACAATAATTCTAAGTATGCTACACGTATAGACAAAGAGAGAGACAGACAGAGAGAGAGAGAGAGAGAGAGAGAGAGAATCGGCTAAGGCTGAGAAAGAGAGGAGAGAAAAAGTTTCTTACCATCTCACAGTCTCATCTCACTTCCCGGTGTTCCAAAAGATTAAGAAGATGTTCTTGATCATTCTCCAATAGAGCATTCGACTTGGTGCCCACTCACCTCTTCAACCAAGAGCAAGAGCATAGGCAAAAAGATCTAGGGTTAGAGTTTTGATCACCATCAACAAGGAGACCAAGGAGGGGCATGCTACAAAAGGTAAACCCTAATCTTATCTCTAGGGTTTGTGCATCTAGATTTAATTTATGTTGTATATGATCATGTATATAATATATACATGTTCTATGATTATGAAAACTATTTTCATGTAAAAATATTAATACCTAGATCCGCTAATTTTTCCGCTGCGTTCATGATAGGATCATTTGTTTTTCCCATAGTATTGTATGCATGTATAATTTTTCCTAAGTGTTAGGCAATTCTAGCAATTGGCATCAAGAGCTTAGGTTCATATGTATAGCATAATATTGATCTAGAATTGTATGATCTAGGTTATGTGATTGAGTTTGAGTAATTTTTGTTTATGATAGTTAAATGATTCATGGTGATGAATAATATTTAATTACGTATGCTATTGATTTTTGCATGGTGAGAAAACATGTGGGATTGATATTCTAGCAAAATTAGGTTTGGGTGTTCTCGAATTTTATGACTGATGGATTCATGAACATGTTTCAAAGAGTTTGAAAAACTGAATTTTTTCCAAAATTTTTTATGTTGTTTTAAATTTTTCAGTATTAAAAAAAAATAATTTTGGGCCAGCCCTAGCCCGGCGCGCGCGGCTGCCTGTGCGTGGCTGACCTATGCGTGGGAGCTGGGTGCTGGCATGGCCAGCATGACCGCATGTGCACACAGCCT
>JXTC01000220.1:384736-408927 GCA_002914845.1 Trema orientale
AAATTCGAAACTAAATCTAATTAGATTAGATTTAAATAATTACTATCCATAGATTATTCAAATTCGTAATTAATGAGATTAATTAGGATAGAAAAGATTTGAATTTAATTAGATTCATATTCAATAGTTAATTGTAATAACTATTTATCTAGTAACTATTCTAATTATAGTAATTGGAATATAGTTAAGAGATAACTAATTTGAATAGTAACTCTACTAATTAATGAGATTAATTAGACAACTAATTAATGAGATTAATAAGTAATTAATTAATATGATTAATTAATTAGAAAGTTTTATCTTTTTATAATTAAATAATTTTAATTAATTATAGAAATTTAATTATGATTAGATTTCTATTATAATTAAATTTAGATATGAACTTTATTTAATTATTAGAATTATTTAATTATAATTAGATATAAATACTAGATAAATTAGAAATATTATATCAGTTATAATTTTCTAATTAATTAGGATTAATTAAAAGAGTTTAATTATTTCTTAATTTATTGTAATTAATCTTTTCTAAATACAGTTACAGAAATAAGATTTCTATAATTAAAAATAATTATTATCCTTTTGATCTTAATGAGTTTAAGATAGTGTCTTAATAAGATTAAGATAAGATTAGATAAATTAATTAAATTTTTAATTAATAATTAGATAATAAATGTGATTTATTCTCTAATTATTTAAATTATCCAAATAAGTTAATAATTTAAAAATATTTGATATTTCTAAATTTAGAAAAAAGTTAGTTATGAACTTAATTCTTATTCATAAGATAATATGTTTTACTAGAAAACATGATTACTGAATTTAATTAATTTTGAATGGTTATTTAATAATTATTAATGTGATTAATTTTTACTATTTAATATTTATTAATATGATTAATAATAATTAATATTAATTAATGAGATTGATTATATTAATTAAAAAGATAATAATACTATAAGGATAATTATTTGTTTTCATGATTTACAAGGAAATTGGAGCTTGATTTTAATGAGATTAAAATATTTTAATTTTGATTAACAAAATATTTTTAATTATGTGATAATTATGGTAATATTTTTAGCGGTAGTACATGACATAACATATTGATAATTATGAGATAATTATGATAATATTTTATGTGATAAAAGGCATTTTGATAATTATGAGATAATTAAGTTTTTAGAAAATACATTCGATATGATTGTCATATTGAGTGGGAGGATTTTAAATTTTATTACTTTCAATCCAGAATTATTTAAACCATTCTTTAGTTTTCAAATGATTAATTTTGAGAAATTTAATGTATGTATATAAAGTTGTTTATATTTATTACTTGCATTTACAATTATTTGTAAAAATTTTATACAAAATATTTTCATAATTGTTTACTTATTTTTATAAATGCATTTGGAATTTAATTTGATTAAATTCCACTACTAAGAATCTTTAAAATTATTGGTTGAATAATTTAGCGGTTAAAGTTTCTTAGTTAGACTTTCAAAACTAATTTTTTATACAGGACTTGGTTCAAATACTGTTTCCAATTATTTATCTTTGTTTAAAATATTGTTGACCAAATAATTGAATTTTCTTCTGGAAAAGTTTTGTTTGAATGACTTACAATCCACAGACCTTCTTATTTGATCGTTATGTCCTGTATACTTTTATTATCTGGTTTTATATACATGAGATGTATAATATAATGGTAGCACTTTGGCTTTTGAGACAATAAATTGTTCGATCATAGCACCATGTCTAGAATAGTATGTCATAATGTCTTAAATTAGCTCATTCTCTCTAGGTCGCATAATTGGATATACATAATTGATTTTGTGGTTACTAAGTAAGTTAGATAACTAGGTAAAATCTGGAATCCCTAAATTTTAAAAAGATTGAGTGGGAGCGGGTATGAGATATCTATGGTCTCCATCATTGGTTTAATAGTTCTCAAGATGTGCCTCACCTCAGAATCTTGCTGAGCTCCCGTAGGAAAGTTTTTCATCTGGGTATTACTAGTATTAAATCTCTTAGGATAAATTTACAAGTGGACTTTACGTATTGATCTCCCGTAGGAGGCTGTATTGTATAAGAAAACTTGTAAATTGAAATGATGGTTACACACTCAACATAGGATGCTATTAACCTCCCGTAGGAGCAATGTTAGTAATTCTATAGACCGATAAGCAGGGTAATTAGCAAACTAGAATATGAGATATTTATCTTTTTGACTAAAGTGAATTATTCACATTTAACTTGTAGATTCATATGATTACCCGTAGGTAACTTGTGATCTATGGTAGGTTAAAATACCTTGAATATTTGCGACAGTCCTTAGGGATTCTTCACAAGTATTTTATCTTGATAAATTTAATATTAACTATTCTAAATTCTTTTATATTCAGATAAACTAGCAAACTTAGTCGAGTACTAAGAGGTTCATGATTTGCATACTCGTCCATAGTTTATCCTTAGTTTCTAAATGACCAATAAGAGCATAACAATAATCTTCTTGTTTGATTATATATCATTACATTTGTGTTTCTAATCTTACTCTATGTGTACTATAATATCTTACACAAGTTGTCTGCTAATTTTAAATCAGTTACTTTGATTTGAAAATCACAAAAGTTAGTGATTTTGTCAAAGTTCATTCCCGATAATTAATACTCTTATTGAGGTATTTTATTATCATACGCAAGATAATGAACATCCTTGTTGAGGCATTTAATATCTTACTGCAAAAAAAGATTAAATAATTAAATCGAAACAAAGATGTTTGTATTCGATTATATTTTTCCTATATGTTTAATTGAGAAATAAACTTACTGAATTCGATTGTGAATTGAATTCATTAAATTCGATTATGAATTAGATTTATTATATGACTTTTGTCTAATTAGGAATTTTACCCTTTTTGCAGTTTATTTGGGAAATAATTTTTTATAAGATGGATAAGGTTTCCAGAAAGAGGAAAGAGACAAAGGAATACAGTGCACAGAGTAGAGTAAGGACATCTATAGAGACATCACAGCATTCAATGAGACTAAATGATAATCAACCTGAGGATACCTCTACTGCAAAGAGATTAAGATCTTCTCCGGTAGTTGGATCATCTGGAAGGCCAAGTAAATCACTCTCAGTTGAGGATATACGAGATCTCTGACTAGTGGACTCAGGATCTAGTGTCAATATCTGCAACGACAAGAAATAGTTCATTGAACCAAATCAATTAACTGATACTGGTAGTCATATAGAAGTCATAGACAATCGAAGAGTTCGAATTAAAGGCATGGGCGATGCCTACTTGAAGATCAATGATAGCTCCATGATCGTAAAAGATTGCTACTATGCACCGGAGTTTAGTATGAATGCTCTCTCGATATCGAAGATGTATAAAGAAGGCTACCACTTCGTGTTTGACAAGAAGTTGCACATCTTCTATAACAATCTATTGTACTATGTGGAAAAAATGCAAAATGGACTTTATTTTTGACTGCGAAGCCACAAAGTACATTATCTTCAATGATGAGCATTACTACACTCCAAGAGATGGTGAAAGATATTAGGAAGGAGCGCAACACCATCGATTGGCACAAGTGACTCGGACACATGTCATGTTCAGAAATTCGCAGACTTATGGAGTGGGTCACTTACATGAAGTTGATATCAGCAGTGACATAGACCGTGAGGATTGCAAGAAGCCTGTAGAGTACAAGCATCGTCTTGCCACTCATTATGAGAAAGCTGAGGCACGTTTAGAGTGTATTCATGTGCATATCTGCAAACCTTTAGAGGTAGTTTCCTACAGCCAGCGTACATTATTTATCACTTTTGTTGATGAATATTCAGACTTCGGACAAGTGTATCTTTTGAAGAAATACGATGAAGTCCCAGATACTTTCCATCAGTTCGACAGAAAGGTATAGATACAACACGACACTAAGGTCAAGAGTTTCAAGATTGAAGCTAAACATGGTGATATGGATTCTCTGTATGACCTACTAAGGCCAACACTAGCTGATCTTGCTATTCCCTATGAATATGTGACTATCTATGAGCATAGTTGTATAGGAGCTACTGAGAGGTACAACATCAGACTCAAGTATACCATAGAGCTGATGTACAAGGAGTCGATGTTGTCCAAAAGGTATTGGGATTATGCTTTGAAGACGGCTTTGTATATCCTCAACTTCGCTCCATCAGATAAAGTTGCTTTGACACCTTTTCAGATGTTGATAGGCTATGTAAAGAGCTTAGAGCATTTGAAGGTATGGGGTTGCGAAGTATACCCGTGCAAGAAAGTGGGAGATGAAATTGACAAGAATTCAAAAAAGTATATTCTGCTTGGCTATCCGAAGGAAGAGAAGGGATACATTCTTTACAGACAATCTACCAATACTACCTTCATCAACAGAAGTGGAGACTTTCTAGATGATGAGAGAAAAGTCTGTCAAGAAAATGATGAAGAGAGAATTTATGATGTTCATTATTTTTCTTATTTATTTAAGTTATTAGTTGAACACTTAATTTTTGCTTTTATTAATTTCGGTCATTTGGAACAATTTTGGGTTCTTAGTATGTTTAGTATGAGTTACTGCTTTTTGGACAAGTGAGAGATTGTTGGGATATTTGCCCTAAAATTTTTTTTTTTAATTTTATCCCTTTTAGTAAACTACTTTCTCTTATATGCAATTATGATATATGCTAGATTAAACTGTCTCTGTTGAATAGTTTATTTATCTGAAAAAGATTCTATGACTTTATTTATGTATAAAGAAACAAACATGATTAAGTGTTAATTATGAGGAGACTTGTTTCTTTATCTAAGTCTAAATTAATTAGTTCATAATCTGTAAATACCGATGGAATACTTTATTTACTAAAGGTTATAGTATTTGTCTATCTCAACGGGAATGATGTGTCTCAAATCATTGAAGTGTCTAACTTCTGATAAAAATACTAGTACAACATAAATAAGTTATGTGTATTGAACTGGACTAGGTAATATAAAGAATTAGAGCGATGTAACTCAATTCTTATATTACCACAAACTAGCTCTTAGTATGTAAATTTAATCTTTGATATTTGACTGGACTTGCTTTCTTGGGTTGTAGCTTTTTAATTTGTTAAAAGACTACTTAAAGGTGAACTCTAGCTTATTAGAGGTTATGATTTATGAATTGATGGGAACACCAAATAGTTAAGGACACTATACATTAATGTCACTTTAAGGTCTTTCAAGATTCATGGAATAATTAAATCTAAGATCTTAGTATTCACTTTGTGAATTGGTTGATAATTTTGTCTAAATGGCTATTGAGAACAAAATTATTGACAACATTATTTCTTGATAGAAAGATGGTAACTTAAAGGTAAATATGTATTGAAGGGGTATTACGGTAATTTCACCTATCTAACTACAGCATTGTATAGGGATTCTATATGTGGTATGGAATATTCTAGATGGATCAATTAATCAAGGTTAGTTGATTGAATCTCTAAGGCATGACATCTAACCTGAGTGCAGTATTAGGCCTTTAGTGGAGTGTCTTTACTAATAGTATTTATATAAATACGATAATAAGAGATATTATGTATTTATCATACTATTAGAGCTTAGATTATTTGGATCCATTAGGTCCCTTGTCTAACTTAGTAAAGCTCATTAATTGGTTGGTGGTATTTATGAAATTAGTTTCATGAAACTGCGTAAAATAATGATTCTATACAGAATTCAGTATTTTTTTAAATAAGTTACATGAGTTGGATATATTTATAAAAATACAACCAAAGTCCAAATTAGAGAACGAGCTCAATCCTAGTTGGACTAGGATTAGTAGCTTTTGGCCCCATATATATAAGATATATAAGAGAAAAAACTGCACAGTAATTCTAAGTATGGTACCCGCATAGACAAAGGGGGAGAGAGAGAGAGAAATCGGCTAAGGCTGAGAAAGAGAGGAGAGAAAAAGTTTCCTATCATCTCACAGTCTCATCTCACTTCTCGGTGTTCCAAAAGATCAAGAAGGTGTTCTTGATCATTCTCCAACAGAGGATTCGACTTACTGCCTACTCACCTCTTCAATCAAGAGCAAAAGCATAGGCAAGAAGATCTAGGGTTGGAGTTTTGATCACTATCAACAAGGAGATCAAGGAGGAGCACGCTATAAAAGGTAAACCCTAATCTCATATCTAGGGTTTGTGCATCTAGATTTGATTTGTGTTATACATGATCCTGTATATGATATATGCATGTTCTTTGGTTATGAAAACTGTTTTCGTGTAAAAATTTTAATACCCAAATCTGCTAATTTTTCTACTGCGTTGATGATGTGATCATGTGTTTTTCCCATAGTATTACATGCATGTATGATTTTTCCTAAGTGTTATGCAATTCCAGCATGTCGAGTATCTTAAAAGGACCTACATTTCTGGGACTTAGTTTCCTTTCTTCTCAAATCTCGTTATTCCTTTTATGGGAGCAACCTTCAGGAATACTTTATCTCCAACATTAAATTCTAGTTTTCTTTTTTAAGGATCTAAATAACGTTTTTATCTACTCTAAGCAGCTAGTATCCTTTTTTTCGAATCTTTTATGCTGACTCATTTGTCTCTCTTATTAATTCTGGACCAAGAAATTTTCTCTCCCCTATCTCATCCTAATGAATAGGAGATCTACACTTTCTTCCATACAATGCTTCATATGGGGGTATTTCAATGGATGCTTTGTAACTATTATTTTAAGCAAATTCTATAAGTGGCAAGTATTTGCTCCAAGATCTATGGAAATCTAACACATAAGCTATGAGCATGTCTTCAAGGATCTGTATAGTTCTCTCTGATTGCCCATCAGTTTGAGGATGAAAAATTGTACTAAATGCTAATTTTGTACCCATTGCCTCTTGAACACTGCTCCAAAATTTTGAAGTAAATCTAGAATCTCAGTCAGAAATGATAACTTTTGGAATACTATGTAGTCTCACAATCTCCTGGATATATAACTGAGCAAACTGGTCCAAGTTATAGGTTATTCTAATCGGAAGAAAATGAGCTGATTTGGTATATCTATCCATAATCATCCAAATAGCATCATGTCCCTTAGCTGTCTTAGGAAGTCTAATAACAAGATCTATAGCAATCTCTTTCCATTTCCATTGGTATATGTTCAAAGGCTTTAATTTTTTAGTAGGTCTTTGATGTTCAGCTTTAACTTGTTGGCATATGAGACACTACTCTATAAACTCAACCACATCTTTCTTCATACCAGGCCACTAGTAATGCATCTTTAAGTCTCTATACGTCTTTGTAGTTCCAGGATGCACAGAGTAGGGAGTGGTATGAGCTTCTGGCAATATTTCCTTTCTAACAATTCCACCAGGCACACACAATCTATTTCCATATTTGATTACACCATCACTAGAAATTTGGAAGGCTACCTCCTTTCCAGATTCTGTCTTACTCTTTAAATTCATCAAATAGGGATCTGTATTCTGGCCTTGTTTGATACTCTCTAAAATTGTTGGCTGCAGAGTAAGAGCTATCAATCTTTCTGCTAAACCTGTAGGTACAATCTCTAACTCTAACTTATGTAAATCTATTAAGAGATGCGTCATATCAACATACTTAATAGTCATAGTAGCCAATGATTTCCTACTTAAAGCATCAGTAACCACACTGGCTTTTCCTAGATGATAGTTAATCTTACAATCATAATCTTTCACTAGTTTAAGCCATCTTCTTTGTCTCATACTCAGTTCTTTTTGGGGAAAGAAGTACTTGAGACTTGAGACTTTTATGATCTGTGTAGATCTCATATCTCTTCCCATAGTTGTTTAGTGTTTCAGATAATGCGCCTAACTGCTAGACATATTTGTCGAGTGAGTTAATAATGTTCTACAAAATGACTAGACATAGTGTCTAGTTGCTTGATATTGTAGTTTAGTGTTTCAGACGTTGTGTCTAACTGCTAGACACATTTGTTGAGTAAGTAAATAATGCTCTACAAAATGGCTAGACATGGTGTCTAATTGCACTACATAGTTGAAATATATATAAATGGAGTTTAATATAAACTAAATTCCAAATATAATCACTAACTTAATGAGGTTTGAACTATAACATACTAAAAATGTGTCATCCATTTTAAGAAATATTATTCGTAATACTAGAAACTTAGTCATTTTGTTAGTCACTATCTTAACTTTTTAAAATATTGAAAATATGTCATCCATATTACTAGAAATATAGTCACTTCATTATTCATATTACTAGAAACTTGTCATTTCATTAGTCACTAGCTTAATTCTTTAAATATTAAAAATATGTCATCCATATTACAAGAAACATAGACACTTCATTATTCGTATTACTAGAAACTTAGTCATTTTGTTAGTTACTATCTAAACTTTTTAAAATATTGAAAATATATCATCCATATTACTAGAAATATAGTCACTTCATTATTCGTATTACTAGAAACTTAGTCATTTTGTTAGTCACTATCTTAACTTTTTAAAATATTGAAAATATGCCACCCATATCAAAATATTGAAAATATGTCATTCATATTATTAGAAACTTAGTCATTTTATTAGTCACTTTCTTAAAATTTTAAAATATTAAAAATATGTCATCCATATTACTAGAAACATAGTCATTTCATTATTCTATTACTAAAATTTTAGTCATTTTGTTAGTCACTATCTTAACTTTTTAAAATATTGAAAATATGCTATCCATATCAAAATATTGAAAATATTTCATCCATATTACTAGAAACTTAGATACTTCATTATTCGTATTACAAGAAGCTTAATTATTTTTTTGCTAGACATGGTGTCTAGCCATTCGAACACCGTAGTCTAGTAGAATTTTAAAATTTAGCAGAACAGCTAAACATGGTATCTAGTAACTCAAAGGAAGGGTCTAGCAAGCTAGATATGGTATCTAGCCACTCGACACAAAAGTATAGTAGAATTCTAAAATTCAGTAGAGCAGTTAGACATGGTGTCTAGCCTCTCAAAGGTACAGTCGAGCAAACTAGACATGGCATCTAGCCACTCGAAAGAATGGTCAAGCAAGTTAGACATGGTGTCTAGCCACTCAACATAGAAGTCTAGTAGAATTTTAAAATTTAGTAGAGTTTTTAGACATCGAGTCTAGCCACTCGAAGTTATAGTCGAGCAATCTAGACATGTTGTCTAGCTACTCGACACTGAAGTCTAGTAGAATTTATAATTCAGCAGAGCAGCTAGACATGGTGTCTAGTGATTCGAAGGAACAATCGAGTAAGCTAGACAGGGTGTCCAGCAACTCGACCTCGAAGTCTAGTAGAATTTTAAAATTCAGCTGAATGGCTAGACATGATATCTAGCTTCTCGACAGAACTATCCTATAAATGTTACTCAAGTAAATATAATTTGAAATACACACAATACATTACATAGCAATATAATTCAAGTCCAACATTAGTACAAAGATAAAAGATATAATAATACTTAGGACATAATAGGAAAATTTGTCGAGGACATGATTTTGGTAGAGTTTTCACACGAAGTTTTGTTGTGTACATACATTCCACAATTTGAGAACTTTCTTTCCTTTTTGGTGGAGCCTCAAGAGATTTATTTGTGCTTTCTTTCCTGGATTCTCCATTGGAGATTTTTCTCTTCTTGTTTCGAAACTCTCCAGTGGAAAGGTTTCTCTTTTTTTTTTCAAACTCCTACTTCGAGTTTTCTTCTCTAGTGTAATGACAACTATAGCCTTTACATTTTCTGGTACATCCTAATCTTTTTCTTGAGGTATAGGAAAATAGATTCTATATATGCCATCCTCCAAAATGTTGTCTTATAAAAATTAGAGCATAGATTATACACATCTATACCTCGAGGTTTCACTGCAGCTATGGCGTGTGCACATAGAATCTTATCAATGTCAAACTCTTGACAGCTACAACTAAATTCCTCAAGATTAACAAGTCCATCAAGTACTTCACCTTTAACATTGAACTCAAAGTGATTAATTGGAATAACCTTCATATGGCATGACTGTTCAAACTTTTCTTTGATATTACTTTCTACCTTAACAGTAAGTGGTGATGTACATGCATCTGTTATTATATGACACTCGTAGAACCAAGCACCTTGTATGCTCTTTATTTCCTCTAGTAAGGCAACTATTGGCCAACCTTGAGTTTGTTTCAAGGCTCCATTAAATGGCTTTGAATTGTTGCTAGTCATTATGTTGTATCAATTACCTAGAAAACAAGCTCTTGACTAATGTTCAAATTTCTTATGCTCGAGGTAACTTGCAACTCTTCGATGTTTATGAGTAAGAACAGCAAACATAGTACTGAAATCTGACAACCTGTAAAGTTGAGCTACATTTTCAAATAAACGTGTCAAATCAACACTCTTAATATTTTAACCCAACTGCCACATACAAACTCCATGGTGTGCAGATGCATACACTTTTTTAATTGCAAATTTAATGCTTTTTTGTCGATTTGAAATGAATACTAAGTCACTGGTATCGGGTACTTGATTTCATAACTTGGTCATAAACTATTCCTAAGATGCATTATTATCAAAATCGACAATACCAAAAGTGATAGGATAAATTTGAGAATTTCCATCCTGTGCGTATGCAATAAGCAAAGTACCTCCAAATTTGGATGTCAAAAATGTTCCATCTAAAGAGATTACTTTTCTCATATAACGAAAACCTCTAATTGATACTCCCAAAGATATAAATAAATATTTGAACCGCTTTTTTTCATCGATTGTAATTTTTGTATACTTACCTGGATTCATCTTTTGAAGCATGTACAAGTATGATGGGAGCTTAGTATAACTCATTTCTAGATCACCCCTAACAAGTTTTTGTGCCCATTTTCTGGCATTCCAAGCTTTCCAGCAACTGTATTTCACACCAAAACCAATATGTAAATCGTTGACTATTTGATATGGAGTTGGACCTACTTTCATGCCTTACTATTTTTCTTTCAGATGATCTCCAATTATCGCACTAGTTGCTTAGCGGTGATGATTCTTGTTCATTTCTAAAGAACAAGTATGCACACTTAAATGCTTGCAAATAGCAAAGAAACTAGTGGTAGATGTCTTCATTACACGAATCTGCCATTTGCAATTTGGGTCGACACAAATCAACACCATTAACGTCTTAGTTGATTTCTTCACTCTGAATTCGAAGTTCTTTCTTACAGCAAGCATGTGTAATTTAATCTTTAAATCCTTCTTATCAAGAAAATATTGACCAACATTAAAGTAATCTTCTGTAAAGGTTAATGATGTAGCTAAGTTTGAGGTGCCACCTATTTGTGTTGCTTAACAGAGGAGGTGAAAATAATTATGTACCAGCTATTGGTGAATTATCATTTTCTTGAGTGGTAAGAGGTCTAGAAGCATTATTAGGAACAAAACTTATGCACACACCATTAAAGTAATCATCTTGAGAGATTTTCGTCAAATGGGACCTTCGAACTTATAGGACAGACATCATGCTCGGTAAGGAGTTGTGCCTCTTTATTGTTTGTGACGTGGTTGTAGTTGTGGTCGTTGCATCTTCATCGTCGTCATAATCATCACCATCACCACCACCACCATCATCCTCATCGTCGTCGTCGTCTTCTTGGCCATAACTCTTATTATCATTATTATCTGCAAAATCATCTATGCCATCAAGTTCCGAAACAAATGTTTCTTTAAAAGCTACATTCTCGAATTGTGTCATCTATGTCATCTATGTCACATATAGAGGGATATTGTCCTTCTTCTGCCAACAAATGAAAGCCATAATGTTTTTGTCATTTTTTACAGCTATTAGAGCAATGTCTATCGTTGTTTTTGGCTTATAACTCAATTCTATGTCAAAACAATCGTGGTCAATTTTTGTACTTCTGTATATCACATCTAACGACTCGTTAAAAATTATGCTTGGTTTGACCATAATGTATTTTGAATATTGCCCTTTTTCATTCCAATTCTAGGAACCTTCATTCTTTTCCCATGCACTATCATATAATATGATTATGAGTCTTGATGACATACTAGAAAAATAAAAAATAAATAAGTAAATCTATATATGAGCAATAAAAAAAAAAATACCAATCTTAACAATGTAAATTTTTTATTCAAGTCCCTAAAAAAATATACATTTACTTTTAATGACTAGACATTTGTTTTTATTGCCAAGACAAAACTATCGAGTAAACATTGTGCATTATGGAAAATAGCTCGATAATAGAGTCTAGTATACTAGACAAGTGTATCTAGAATGCTAGATAGATATGTCTAGCATGGTCGAGTGCCTAATTCGAAGGTGTTGATATATTACTCAACATTGATTCTAGCGTGTTCGAGGTGTTGTCGAGTGATTAGGTCGACATCGATTATGATATTGCTCGACAATTGTTTCAATTGTTTTCTAGAAAGTACTGCATGTTGAGCACTCGACAGGGTGTCGAGCAACTCGACAGAGAGTCTAGTAACTCGACAGAGTGTCTAGCAACTCGACACTCTTGTCTAGCCAGATCTGGGTTTCTTCTTCAACCTAGGTCATCGTCTTCTGTAATTCTGAATGCAAGAAATGAGCTTTCTAAGCTCAAAAATTATCCACAAACTTCATATTTTTTATTATAGTCTTAATTTCTACTCAAAAATATATTTGAATCTACCAATCATACGAAATCTTAATAGAAAAAAAAAAGATTTATGAGTATTTTTTTAACTTACTTGATTTGAAGTTAAAAACTTGAAGGATGCTTGAGGAAAAAAGTACGATTCAGAAGTTGACCACGTTCTTCACCGTTAATGGGCAAAAATGAACCAAGTCTTTATATCAGTTAAAGTGTGATAGGAAGAAGAAAGAAAAAAAACGCAATGAGAAAATATGGATGAGCAGCGATGAAGATGAACAGGACGAAAAAAATATAATAAATAAATTCTAATATTATCTCTAAGGGCATAGTTGTCTTCACAACAATATTTTATGTTAAAAGGTCTAGGGTCTAAAAAACTATCAATATGGGTCTACTTTCGTGAAATAACTTTGTAAAAAGTCTATTCTTCCAATCACCCCAACAATAATGGAACCTCAAGAAGCTCTACCACAATTACAGGATGAGCCAAAATCCCAAGTGAATCAGCTAAAGGAAATTGATCTATCCAATGATGACAATAAAAGGTCATCATTTATTTCCAGGGATTTACCTAAAGAACTCAAAGAAAATTTGATAAAGCTCCTTAAGGAATATCAAGACGTTTTCGCATGGACATACAATGAAATGCGAGGATTGAGTGCTACATTGGTAACACGTTTTCGCATGGACATACAATGAAATGCGAGGATTGAGTGCTACATTGGTAACACATAAACTTGTTGTCTCTCAACATGTGAAACCAATTAAGCAACTACTAAGAAAATTCAAATTGATATTGAGCTTCAAATAAAGGCCGAAATAGAAAAGTTATTCTGATCAGTTTCATCAAAACATGCACTCATCCATTATGGTTAGCAAATATCATACCAATAAGGAAGAAAAATGGGTAAATTCGTATTTGCATTAACTATAGAGACCTAAACAAAGCATGCCCAAAGGATGACTTCCCCCTTTCAAATTTAGATACTATCATTAACTTAACGACGGGCTATGAGATGTTCTTTTTTATGGATGGCTTCAATGGATATAATTAGATAAAAATGGCCCCAGATGATGAAGAAAAAACTGCACTCCAAACCCCGTTCGGAAATTTTTACAACGTGGTAATGCCTTTTAGTCTAAAGAATGCTGGCACTACTTATTAGAGAGCTATGACTGCGATATTTCATGATATGTTCCATGATTATGTAGAAGATTACGTGAATGACATAGTTTTGAAATCAAAGAAAGCAAGTGACCACTTTGAGCATTTAAGAAGGGTGTTCAAAAGATGCCAAAAATATAAACTATAAATAATCCTTATCAAGTGCACATTCGGGGTAATTGTAGGAAACTACCGCTTCATACTGCATAAAGATGGAATTAGCATTGACAATGACAAGGCAATAACGATCATAAAAATGGAGCCCCCTAAGAACCAAAAGCAACTCAAAAGTCTCGTGGGGAAGGTTTCATATTTTGTGCGATTCATTCCTGGATTAGCTAAGATGATTGGGCCCTTACAACAACTCCTGCAAAAAAGGACACTTTTTGATTCAGGGTTGCAGCAATAAGAATCATTGGACAGAATCAAAAGTACATTGATATCACCAAGAGATTGCTCCAGCAGTGGAGATGACCTTAATCTTGTATCTAACTATAACTGACAAATCAGTAGGTGCACTGATAGCACAAGAGCACGATGGGATAGAAAGGCCAGTCTACTACCTGAGTCGATTAATGAAAAGGGCTGAATGAAATTATGTGCCATTAGAAAAGCATTGTCTAAGTTTAGTTTGTGTAGCTCAACGACTACACCAGTACATGCCATCACACAAAGTTACATTGATCACAAAAAAATGATCCTTTGAAATTCATAATAAATAAGCCGATTATTGAGTGAATCTGACATTATAGTGGAGCGACCTAAGGCTATAAAAAGTCAAGCATTGGCTGATCTTATTAACTCAGTTTCCATAAAACTCGTGTGACCAAGTCAATGAAGAATTGGCCGGAGAATCTTTGGAAATGATGGCTTGCGAGAAAGAAGATGGAGAAGACGAATGGACTATTACGTTTGATGGATCTTCTTCTTCCTAAGGAGGAGGTGCAGGAATAATAGTCACCGATCCAAAGAAAAATAGCAGGGCCCTAGCATACAAATTATTGTTTGTTACTCAAACAACGAAGCCGAATACAAGGCATTGGTTCTTGGCATGCCAACGACCATAAGACATGGAGCACGAAAAGTGACAATCCAAGGAGATTTCCAATTGGTAATCTGACAAATTATAGGAGAATTTGTGGTAAAGAAATCTACCCTTGCTCGATACAGAATCCTTCTTCAAAATTTACTCACAAAATTAGAGAGGTACCATTTTTTGCACATTCCAAGGTCTAAAACCAATATGCAGATGCATTAGTAACCATTGCTTCAAAAGTACAAATAAAAGATAGAAAAGCGGTGATGATTTAAATTGTCAATAAGCCATATCCATTCGAGGAACCCATCCAGTTGGTGTTAGGCGATTGGCAGTAAGAAATTATAGAAAATTTAAAAGATCTAAAGGTAAAGCATTAGAAGCATTTGCACCATTTCGCTATGATTGAAGGAGTCTTATACTTTAAGACATCCACTGGAATGATAGCTAGTGTCTGAATGAAAAGGAATCAACTTAGGTATTGAAAGAAATGCACGACCAATCTTGTGGGATTGAAGGACCAAATTTGGCAAAATGCATTCAATGCACAAGATACTACTGGCCTAATTTGAGCAGAGATGTGTCATAACTCATAAGTGCTTACCCGAAGTGTTTGAATCTCTTTGAGTCCCATGAAAATGTCATGCCCATAATAGAAAATGACTAGAGAACTCCTTATTTGGAATATTTTGAATCTGGCCTAATGCCGACGAATACAATTGAGAAGAAGAAATTCAATAGATACATAAGAAGTATTGTGTCATGAACGGCCAACTATATAGGAAGAGTTATGGAGGCTCTATGTTAAGATGCCTAGGGAATGAAGAAGCAGAAGAAGTTATGACTGAAGTCCACAAAGGAGACTATAGGGAACACCAAGATGGGCAGAAATTGTTCAAAGAACTATTGAGGATATTATTAGCCCACAATGGAGAAAAATGCTACAGAGTTCACTAATAATTGCCATGCTTGCCAAATCTTTTGAAATAAAATATATGCCCCAGTAGTAACCATGCACTCTGTTTCCACACCATGGCCATTTCATAGTTAGGCGATGGATACTAACTGCCGCAGAATGTTTCATTAAATGGGCGGAAGTTGTACTATTAAAGAAGGCAGGTTTCCGACATTACGGCTACTTTTATACTCAAATACATAATATGCAAGTTTGGAATCTCCAAAAGAATATTGTTTGACAGTGGAACACCGTTCATTGGAAAACTGTTGCAAAAATTATTGGACGATTATCATGTTTGTCATAGCGAGTCCACCAGGTATTACCCACAAGGAAATGGTATTGCTGAGGTTTTTAACAAGTTATTGGTAAAAATCCTGATTTGAACAGTACATAAAAATCTCCAAACATGGCATGAATACATACTGCTAGCACTTTGGGCTTATAGAAACTTGAGAAAAGGTTCGATCAAGTTCACCCCATTTTCCTTGTTTTATAGATCTAAAGTTGTAATATCAGCAGAAATTGCAGTCCCTTCTGCACGACTTGCCAAAGTATTAGGAATAGATTTTGATGAATCAAGAATGACAGATCTTGATGCTCTTGACGAAAAAAGAGCACAAGCTACAGAAAATATCAAAGTCAACCAAAGGCGAATCACACTCTCCTATGATAAAATGGTCAAACCAAGAATGTTTCAAAAAGGAGACATGGTCCTCAAAGCAGCAGATATAATGTCGCAAGTCCCACATCCGATATGCTTTGGGAAGATCATAGGTATTTAAGTGATGGTCTATGAGCCCAAAAGTACCTTCAAGCTAGCATTTTTGGGTAAGGTCCAGTAGTGTTACATTATTGTAACACCCCAAGTCCCATATCGGGTACGCTCTGGGAAGATCGTGAGTATTTAAGTGATGATTTATGAGCCCAAAAGTACCTTCAAGCTAGCACTTTTGGGTGAGGCCCAATGGTGTTACATTATTGAAATGCACCAAGTCCCACATCGGGTATACTCTGGGAAGCTCATGGTTATTTAAGTGATGGTCTATGAGCCCAAAAGTACTTTTAAGCTAGCACTTTTGGGTGAGGCCCAGTGGTGTTACATTTGGTATTCAGAGCCAACCCAGTCCATACCTGTGTGGGCCTTGAAAGGCTGCCACGAGCCAAAATTGTGGTAAATGTGGACTCCGCTTATAGGGGTTATATGTAGGCTATTGAATGTGGACCCCCCTAATGAGGACGTTAGACCCGTAATGTGGAGAGATTATAACGCCCCAAGTCCCACATCGGGTATGCTTTGGGAAGATCATGGGTATTTAAGTAATGGTCTATGAGCCCAAAAGTACCTTCAAGCTAGCACTTTTGGGTAAGGCCCAGTGGCGTTATAATAGATCATGTCATGCACGGGACTACATACTGTAGACTAAAGAAACCTGACAACGACAAATTATCACCCCCTACTAATGTCAAATACATCAAGAAATACTAGCCATAATGATTAAGTATGACTACGTACTCTTATAACTATAGATAATAAGAATAAATAGATGAACCATTATAAAGGTTTAGAAGTGATGCAGTAGTTCATAACTATGTATCATTAGCATTATCAAATTTTATTGCAAGTAGAGCATGAAGAAATCGTATGAAGGTAACTATTACTATTATTATCACTCCTATTTTTTTTGTCTTTTTCTTTTTTTTGTCTTTCTTATTTCAAAAAAAAAAAAAAAGGGATAGAGGTCATAAAATAAAATGAAGCCATAAATCACATGTACCCAACAAGCTGTTAAAAAAATATATATACATTAAAAAAACTTTAGATATTTACATTTTTTTTAGTATAGTATGAGTTGATGCTTCATTCTATAAAGCCCAAGTTATAGGAACCGTCAACTATTAAAATGCCTAATAAAACTAACAAAAGATGCTACATGATGAGAAAGCAGATCGAAACATACTAGAATGACATTTTTCTATTATCCTATACACTGGAAATAGTCAAAGTCTAGCAAATTACCCATCTTCCAGACCTTGAAGGTGAGTTTAGAACAATATGTGACATTCATCTACAGATTAAACATATTATCAGTCATGAAGTCAACTAAATCCAACAACAAAGGGAACATAAAAACCAAATCACATGATAACAAAAATGGCCAAAGTAATCTGAGCTGACCAACTTAGCGCAAGGGAGATAAACTAACAAAGAAGATTCAACCCCTAATATATATATATATATATATATATATATATATATATGTAAACACACACATAGAGCAAAAAGGATAAAAGATTAAGCTCCCTAACATGCATGAAATGACGGTAAAAGAATAACAAAAGTGCTTCAAAACACTTTACATTGAGACCAGAAACTACTCCAAAATATCTCACATAATTAATTGGTTAATTACTTAGGACAAGCCATATGATCACTAAAGATAGCAAGTTCTCTTAACAAGAGAATCACCCAAAAGATTAAGTAACGGGATACTAGGTCGATTACATATTTTAACCTATTCGATCACTAGAGATAACATATTCTCCTAATAACAAACAAGAAATTAGATGATGAGATACCATAATCTACAAAATAACATTGAAATGATAATTAAGGCTAGACATAATTAATAGGAAATCAAGCCCATCCGAACCTCTAGAGCTCAGAAACGAAGCTAGCATCAGTAAACCAACTCCTATAGTCCCAAAGAAGCAACTTGGCATCATAATCTTAAGTTACAACTTCAAAGTCTAAGCACGACTAAGGGTTTCCTCCAACTCACTCCCTTTGGATGACCGCTCACCATGCAACCTAATCAGTTCTAGAAGTTCTTGACAAGAATTGATAATTCTCTTCAAAACTGGAGGTTGGACACCTAACACAACCAAGATGCCCCAAAGTGTATATACCTTTGACCTCTAAGAAGAAAGAGGAAAGAGGAACATCATTCGGAGCTGAATGGACAATATAGAGAATCTAAGACACATCATCCATAACAATGTGCCTAAATGAAGAATATACTTTCAAAATTTGTGATGCAAATTTAGGGTCCTTAGAGAAGTAGAAATTACACCAATTCCGGGTAAGTGTAGCGTCCGAATGAGAAAAAAGAGACCGAGCATGGTTAATGTCATGCAGCTGAATAGATAAAAGATTATCAACTGTATCATCCCGGGCTACCGCATCCTTGGTAGGGTCTTTACTGGAAGAATGATTCAACTCAGCCATTTGGAGAGGGAGCTCATAAATAGTAGTAATCCCGAGAGAATCTACTTTGGTAATTCAAAAGTCAAAAACATCAAGTGATATTAACATTAACTCATAAGCCAACAAGAATTAGGATGAATACAAAGAACAACCAACTCACAAGTAAGGTATAAAATATCATCGCAAACAACACATTTAAATGAATAAAATACCTTCATGTACTTGAAAAATCAATGGCAGAAAATTTGGATTTTGTTCATAAGGTAATTAGCAATAAAGTTAAAAAAAAAAAACAAGAATCTATAAGAAATCATGACTAAGCCTCCCTTTGCATAGCTATATTTACAGATTATAAAATCCTTTTTGACAATATAAAACCAACAAATATAAGAATCCTAGAGCAAATGGAGACAAATCTTCTCCCAACAACTAGATGAATAACATGTGCATATGTATATAACATTTAAATACTACGGTATCACCAACATAATAAAAATCAAAATGGTACAACAATAATTGAAGGAGAAGACCGATTTAAGTTCATGGGAATGAGTGTTGCACCATTATCGGATGGTTGCAACAAAATACTTACATATATACATAAACATGACTAAATAAAGGTAATAAAAAGAGACAAATGCAAAGAGAATGTGCTTTTACCTGTAAAGAAGAATCAATCTTTTCCATCACAGCACAAGGGGCCAAAGATGTTGATACGCCTTGAACAGAGTGAGCTGCACCTAAAAAAAATAAATAATAATAATAAGAAAGAAGAAGCAATGGGATTGAATTTTCTTAAAAAAAAGAGAGAGACATAGAGATAGATTCCCTACATCAAGAGTAAATCAGGAAGTATGAGCTAAGCCTTAGACAAAATCACACACAGTATAATATAAAAGTTGAATACAAAATTCAATGAAAAAGAATATAAATAAAATAAGCAAACATTTTCCAAAAACAGTACATAACTTATTTTCCCTAGGAAAAGTGCCATCCAAGATAAGGGCTCTTTTCCCTTTTTCTGGACGTGAACCAGAGTAAATTGAACTAATAATGAGAACATAAGGATTGGCAAAGCATTAGGGATCCAATAGGGATTCCATAAGGTTGTGCCAATTATGGGTAAAAACAGCGGAGACACTGCCATCCCCAAAGTTAAGAGGAAAGGGTATATACAAGGGATTTCTTAGGAATTCGGTTAGTGGAATCAAAGGAAACATCCCAATCATAGGCTCTAGAAATGCAAAGCGAAAGTCATGAGGCCAATTTTTCCCAAAACCAAGCTGCCTCATGGCACGATAAGGATGGTAGAGGATAAATGCTAAGCTCCAAGACTTGGGCTGCCTATCGCTTAGATTGCACAAAAGTTTGGGAAAACACGGGATGACCCATTCTTTAGAGACATCGCCGAGCAAATCCTCATCACCAGTAGAATAAAATTCCAATGAAGAATCCAAGAACTTGTCCAAATAAATAAAACCTAGAAGAAAATAGACATATGGCCTACAGTAAAATAATGATGGATTGTCTAAAGCCAAATCTAGAGATGAATGCACAGATGAACTCCTGCACCAGCTTAAAGTCCGAGGAAGTGTGGAACCAAGAATGTTGTGATCCCAACCATAGAGCCTATCCAGGCCTCGCACCTAGGTGCTCAAGAAGGAAAATGCTCAAACAAAAATAACTGAAGAAACCAAGTATTTACGAAAGACTCTATACGCTCACTTCCTTTGTAATAACTTGCCACAATCTAGTCTAAGCTGTCATAAATACTAGCAAGGAATGGCACAGATAAATTGACTCGCTTACCAAGGGAAATAGCACTAGCTAGGTGAAAAGTCAAGGGTCAGTCTTTTTCAAATTAATAAGGAATATGAATGTGTGTAGCCAAAAACTTAAATGCCCGCGAGCGCTAGTTTAGAAGCAGATTCCGTTTTATTCTTTAAGTTGGAATGCCAGTCAGAAAGAGTAGAGCTCATTTTTTCAGCATAAATAGATCGGTGAACCATTTCTAATTACTCAACCAGCCCCCACTCTAGAGGATCAAGAGACAGGGAAGAGAGTGAGACAGTGTTAGTTGAAGGTAGCTCAAACAAGCGAGCTACATCACGTAGTAGAATAGAAAATTCCTCACCAAGTCACCAAAATGTATGAGTTTCCAGAGGCCACCGAGAAATGAGTTTGACAAGCATTTGATTTTTTTTTTTTAACGAGGATGAGAGAGAGCAGACAACCATAAAGGACAAAGAACACCAATGTGATTCAACAAGTCCCCGTGAGGAAGAGTAATTTGTTGGAGAAGACACTGAAAGAGAGCAAAGAGACGAGGAAGGTCCTTAAGATCTAACATAAAAGAAAATGAAGAAGCAGGGATCCTAAAACCAACTGGAACATGTTAAGGGTCTGAAATTATGAGCTTGTCTAGACAATCAAAGTAAACAAAGGGTGGAGTATCCAACGAGGGAAGGTTAGAAAATTCCTTATCATAAACGCTCACAGGTAAAGGGCAAACACCTATTTGAAGAACATTTCCAGAAGAAGGAGTTAAATGAGCCATGAGCATTAAAAAAAAAATGGGAAGCTAACAACAAAGAGGTGACGAAATATAACAACACAAGCATATACACTTATATATATACACCTGTGAATTCAAATCGAAGTTCGAGAGAGAAAGTGAAATAATGGGGATGATCAGGATCCACCCCTCTCTAATGACAAGACTCAGCCTTCCTTCAAGAATTCGTGGAAGAAATCCCTTGAAAAAAAAGAGAGAATAAGAGAAACTTAGATCTCAAAGCTGAAGTGATTAGGTAGAGACACCGGATATAATCCTCTCTTTTCTTTTTTAATACACTGTAAATGACTAATAAAAAGGAAAAAGCATGGGGCTTCGTCAGAAGTAAGAAAACACATATATTAATAATATAAAAAAAAATCCTAACATAAGAAATTCGAAGGAAAACGTAAGCTATGAAATTTTGCACCACGATAATAAGAGAGATCTGATGAAGCATGTATGTCTGGAAACTCTAAACTATATATATAGGGATAAAGAGTGAATAAAGATCTAGAGAATGTAGAATAATGGATGTGATCCATATAGACTAGATCCTCTTAAAAACTTAAGATACCAAATCCCACCCAAATAAAAAATTTTGAAACCAATTCTAGCCTAAAGTAAAACCTAGGCATCTAAGCTATAGAACTCGAGGTCTATGTCAACCTACCGATTGATTTTATTATAAGACAAAATAATAAATAAAATAATAATAACAATAAATGGAGATAATATGCTCTAAAAAAATAGAAATAATATATATAGATAAGTAGGAGCCACTTAGGATAATCTGCTAAAAGAAAAGAAAAGGGAGATTCACAGGGATCAAACTCATGACTTGAAATATGTGTACATGTATTGGGTATGCCGAATTATTGAAGCAACTTTTTCCTTTTATTTCTCCACTAAAGTTAACAATTCTTCCTCTGATGCTCGGAACTAGAATCATTAGGGTTGGCAATTTGTGACACGACAGGACAATACGAGTTGAAACCCGTACGAAATTAACAGGTTTGAGTTTAGCTTAATCGTATTTATGTCGTCTTCGGGTTGGAGATATTGACCCGTTTAATTAACGAGTCGTGTTTGGGTTGAACCCACCAACACGAAAATGACCTATTCAGTAAACGAGTCGTGTTGTGTAGTGTCAACTTGTTTATAAACGGGTCGTATCATGTCATAATTTGTGACCCATTTATTTTATAACGGTAGCACAATTCCTTCATATAGAAAATAGCAGGTTCATTAATAAAGTAAAATACATTTAAAACACTTGTGTAATGTTCAGGCACTTACATAGGAGTGCATACATGCTTGAGCCTTAAAGTAGCAAAGACATAACTTATAAGACCATAGTAGCGAAAATAAACTATGCTGAAAATCCTTCACGGTATTGTCAAGAAAGTCTAGTGTCAGATCGAGTTCCATGCACTTCCTTGATAAAGCAATGTTAGTCCTTGAAAACTCTTCAAACATATCGGCATATTTCCTCTGCAAATCATCAAAGTCATGAAAGAGGTCATGATATATTTTCTCCCATGAATCTTTGTTTTCTTGTGCATCTTGAAGTTGTTTCTTTAAATCATTGACAATGTGAAGAAAATGAGAAGGAGTATTTTGAGTTCCTACAAAGGGATTCTCATAGTTGGAGAAGCTCTCATTAATAGGAGATGAGTTATTTCCCTCAGACATGATTACTAGAATAGTATTTAGATTGATGGCAATGAGATGTTGCTTTTATTTATATAAAATCGAGGAGCCTAGGATCTGATAACAGTTGATCATATAAGGCATGAAGTCCAAAATTCCTAGCCAAGTGTATCTATAAAGGATGTTAAAAAGCTCAAAATGGAAAAAAGGAGAAGAGAAAAGAGAACAACATGATAAAGGTGTGTACGAAAGTTCCATTATATTGCAACTTTAGTACAGGGAATTAATGTTTTGGGGTAGAAATGGATAAGAGATGGTTATAAATTACACCTATAGGAATGATATTGTGGGATGTGGTGTTTGAATATAGCAATGCCAAATGGGACCCACATTAAATATGATTAAATTGATATCTCAAAGTGCCCTATAAGAAACAAATGATACAAACTCTACAAGAAATATGGGACAACTTCTCTTATGCTCAAGTATTAGTGTAAGGCACTCGTTAACATCGTAAAAGCGGAAAGTAGAGGAAAATTTAAACTTTCTATTTGGTTCTGAAAAACACTTTCGTGATACATCCCTTTCTTTTAAATTACAGAAATATTTACAACCTGTACGATACAAAACATCATTTTACTTCTTTTTAAAACTCCTACAAGGTCAACTACATACATATACATATAAAAAATATATGGAAGTTCTCAAAAACTCTTTCTTCTTCAAAACTGGCATATGAACCGCATTGGAGTGGAATAGCTCAGTCAACCTCGTCTGACATCCTAATCATCTGCATCACAAGAACTAAATGAGCAATGGCCCAGTAAATGGAAATCCATGCATGCTTATGAACATTTTCCACAGGAAACTCATTTAGTCTTTGTACCCTTAATTTCCTTGGAAAACATTAACATTTAAAACATATTTGGGCCCCCTCCTTGATATAGTTCCTAACTCAG
>JXTC01000220.1:448615-459904 GCA_002914845.1 Trema orientale
GACATTATTTGAACTCTCAATAGTTAACGGAATTTATGTGAGATTCAAATCATGTCTGGTCCAGTCCTATATAATCGAATTATATAAAGTACCTCCATTGTGATGTCACCACATCAATAGTCCGGATAAGACTATTACATTCTCAATGTTAATGGACCGTACTAAAAATATTTAATTAAAGATCCCAAACTTTAATTAATTATTATGGACTATATTTAGTTTATTATCCATAAATTTAATCCTCATGTATATAATACTTATATACTAAATTTATGGTCACATAAATAAACTAGGAATTTTCTGATATTTAAAGACATACCAATTATGCACAAATTCAAATAGAAAAATATCATTTTATTAATTCAATAAATATCCAAAATATACATGCTTTTAGGGCATAAACCCTAACACTAACATAATCAAAGCCGTCCAAGATAATCGAGTTCAGAAGAGAAAAAAAAAATAGTAGTGCATAGCAAACGAGACCTTAATGTTAAATGAGCTATTATTATTATTATTATTGCTTGAATGTTAAATGAGCTACTTAATCACAGCTGCTTACATACACTGCTGTCCAATCATGGCCATCTACTCTTACCCCACACTACACACCACACTCGACCAAATGAAACTAGTGCCAAAATAGACAGTCGCAAGTTGCAACACTCGGCCATCCACCCACCATCCATGGTTGTCTCTCACCATTCAAATTCTCTAGTTCACATTTGTCCATACAAATAATCAAAAATCTCTAGTTTTCATTTTTTTTTTTTTTTTTGCTCTGATGAAAAAAATAAAAATACCTAGTTCACCATGTCTTACTCTTTTTTCAACTTCAACTCAAACTTAAATTGTTCAAAAGTCTCTCTACCGGTTGTTTCCTTAGTCAGGAGAGACATAAAACGGTACCTATATGAAGAAAGGAATTGATACCACGGTCCCACAAGATATAAATGGGACAACATCCATTTATACTCGCTGTCAAAAGCAACCAGGTATTACTAGAATCCTTATCTCGTATATTCTCCTAACCCTTTTCTTTCTCTTTCCTGTCTTTTATGCACCATTTACATATTATCGAAAAAAAAAAATAATTTACCATTTACATGCTCTGACCAGAAACTCTAACCGAAATGAATAGAGTAATGCTACGGTCACTAATCAGCCCCAACCCATAGAGAGTTGTGATATATCAGACGTGTCTGACGTTAGAACAATCCATATATAAAAACCAACATTCAAAAATTATAATAATCAAAATACGCCATGAGTAATTCAAATCCTATATACCATAAAGGTGCGGAATATCGCATTGTGAGAAACTCATGCTCTTTAACAAAACCTAGACACAACAAAATCATTCTTTCATAATGGCTAATGTAGCAATACATGGATTCAAACTCACAAAGCATAAGTCAGAGAACGCAACATTTTTGTACTCTTTATCATTCTTAAGCCAAACTGCCCCCCAGAAGATTATTTTGTCCCGTAAGTCCCTCTCCAGACAGGACGAATCTTCAAAAATTCTTTTGCATTCACTTATTAATAGGCGGACATACATTTATTCAACCCCATGCTCTAATGAGAAAACAGAGACTTTTATACAAAACACGGCAACATTCTGAGCTAAACAGACGTTGCAAAACCGAAATTCCTCACTTCCTAGTAATTAAGGTTGAACAGATTGTTACTTAGCTGACATTCACTTCTCCACTCGCATGTACCTCTTTGACCGTCTTTTCATATTCGTCCTCTTCTTCTTCCTCCTCCTCGGCCTCTGCTTCTTCCTTTCCGTCACCATCTTCTTCTCCACCCCAGCCAAAACCTCCGATTGACCGGGAAGCCGGAGGAGGAGTTTTCGCTTCTTCCACTATCTTCGTAATGTCTTCTACAGTTTGGATGGAAAAGCTTGGGTTCTCTCTTCTGTAGTACATGGCTTGAGCTGCTTCAGTTAGTTCCCTAGGCAAGTTCTTCAAAAACCATGGATGGTTCTTGATTTCTTTAATGGTGATCCTCTGAAACATAAATTAATATTATGGTTTCTAACATGAACATGCATGACAACAGAAAACAGGTATCTGAATGACATGAATCACGCCATAAAAGACATGCTTTGGTAGTATCAGAAAAAACATCTTCCAAGTAGGAAAAATCAAATCTGGTAGCCGGATGAGAAAAACTATAATTGCTCACCAATCACCATAACACCAGATCTGTTCTTCACTGTTAGATACAGAGAAAATATGCTGAAACTAGTATCACAAGCAACATTGAATGAAAACTATTGAATCCAATACAGAGAGGCAACCTCAAACTCATGCGCTAAAGCCTATTGTGTTCCATGAGAAAATTACATACACTAAAATTTCTATTATGCAAATTGAGGACTCAATCATAGAAATTTGCTCTCTATCTTGGCAGAGAGAAGAGGGGTACTTCATATAGTTTCTAAAAGAAGTTTGACCTCTTAATTCTTATCAGTAACTTTAGATGCATATTTGAAATCTATCTTCTCCTACATCACCCAAATTTTACAGGCAGGGCAATCATTTATCTGATTTTCATTTTCTGTTCTTTATTTTACATTTTTAATATGGGATAGAATTTGCTACACTACAAAAACCTGAATCACACTAAAAATTTTAGGTTTTATCTAATTCTCCTTATTTTGAACCATTTCTGGGAGGAAGTGGAAACTTGACACAACTAAGTTAACCTTCTAACCAGAAACCAACAGTCAAATCTCATCATCATGATGCTGCTCGTAAGATGACATTTCTCAAGCAAACAAACGTGCTTCCAATTAGAAAATCTCCACTTCATTTTCCCAGGATGGCTCCTGATAATTACCTACGATTTCCAAGCTCCTTTTGTTGTTAACCACAAATGCATAGACAAGAGTACATGAACCAGTCAAGGTGAATAACATATGTTACTAAGGGATGAGTTTGTCATGTAAATACAAATCCACTAGCATCTGCCTCATCAGAGCACCAATGTAAATGGCCAAGGTAGGAAAAACTTCCAAAGTAAATAAACGCACAACAGCAGCAAAAACTCTCTTTGTTACCCAGTAATCCTTGACAGTCAACGACTAAGACTGCCAAAATAACAAATAATCTGGGGAAAAAAATTTGTTGTTTCTAGTAAAGCACTGCAGTAAAGTCAAAATTCTGTGTCTTAATAACAAGAGAATCAACACATAAATCGGAATTTGGAGGGCAAAAAATCATATCTCAAAGTTTGATTTACACTGGCCAGTAACACAATTGAGTCAGATTCAGTCACACTCATGAGTTCCAATTGCAATTTCAAAACAGAAGTCTGATTCAGTCATACCTTTGCAGGATTTGCAACGAAAATGCGAGAAATGAGATGCCTACAGTCCTGAGATATGTGAACATATTCTGGGATCTTGTACTGTACAGCCATTATTCGCTGCAGAAGAAATGAAGATTATGCTATTAAAAGATGAAAATAATTAATTATAATAGGTTTTTTCAAAACAATAGAACATTACTGTACATTAATGGTCTTCCTGAAATTCTTTGGGTCTTCTTGGTCTTCAAAAGGGTATGCTCCTACCAGCATAACATAAAGAGTCACTCCACATGACCATACATCTGCCAACTGAACAACCATGCACCAAAATAAAGCTGGCCGTGAGTATTTTGTACAGAAACTTAATAAGGAAGCAGAAGGATGTGCATTAAAATGCTCCTCTCAAGTTGGAAGCTTCACTTTTCTAAGAGTCTCAATTAAACAGGGACTATAAACATTAAAAAAAACTACATAACCAAAGTCAGCAGGTCTACTGTATTTTCAGAAACTTATTCAGAGTTCACTGCAACATAGAGATTGAATGAAACCACTCAACTAAAATAAAACAAAAGATGTATAAAGAAACACATCAAAAGCAACAAAAATTTACAGAAGCAACATGAAAAAATAATGCAAATTACTGTCATAGGAAGCAAAGACTAAAGTAGGACTTGCTAAAATATCTACATCTCATTTCCAATGGAGAAAGTCAAGTGCCATGGGGGACTAATATATTTAAAACGATGGTGTTTCATCGAACATTGAATTTACTTAGAAACCAATCTTAAGGTATGTTTGATCTTTTCTGCTATGGGGATAGATCAAATAACACTAACTTCTCTTTAATCATAAAAAATAAATGTTAAGAGCGTAAATTTAATTAAATTTTTATACATGATGGTGTCTTTAATAATTTGGAATAAAATCCAGCAATGAGAATCCATTCGGATTCCAAAGAAATATGGTGTTTCCTTTTTCAGTTTTGGAAATCCAATGTAACGGGTCCAGCCCATTTGGAAATAAGTTATGGACGAAGGAGAAACTTAATTCGAGTCTCTAACCTCTGGAATATAATCATTTTCTAGATAAAAAGGAGGGAAACAATTTTATTTACCCAAAATACTGTCAATTAAAATTCTGAAAACATGGGACAACAGCATTTCGGTTTAAACTTTATTTCCAATCCTATACCTAATAGTTCAGTAAACACATCAGTGAAATCCTAGGACTTAATTCCGATTGTCCTAATTACGTATTGAAAAATATGGCAGTCATGAAACATAGTATTCAGTCAAAGTTCTTATACATTGTTTATGGATATAATAGCATAAACTACTCTCCTACCTTGCCATCATACTCTCTTCGAGAAAGAACCTCAGGTGCTATATATGCTGGAGTTCCCACAGTTGATTTGGGCCTTGAATGTAGCAGGGATGACTACACAGATAAAGCTTAAGAGAGTTGGAAACTTCAAATTCTATAATGATGCACTAAAACATGCTGCCAATAATAACTTGAGTTAACTAAACCTTAGAATAACCAAAGTCACAAATTTTCAGGCGCGGAGCAGGGCTTCCATCCAGCAAAGTATTCTCCAACTTCAAATCTCGATGGCATATTTGCTGCAGCATAAGACGATTAATCAGAAAATGAGAATTATCTCAAATAAAAGAAAGGTTAACATGATTCTACACATTAAGAAACATTATTGAATTTATATAAATTATATTTCCTTACCATAGAATGGCAATAATTAACTCCAGAGATAAGCTGCTGGAAAAAATATCTCGCCTGAAAATTCCAAAAATGATAGTTAACTTACCATAACTAGAAAAAACAATTTTCCGTAAGTGCAAAAGAAAACATAGTCAAGAAACTTTTTTTCTCTTGATTTCTTTATTTTAGTAAATTATTTTTCTTGACAAAATTCAAGAAAGAAAAAGCAACTAGCTATACTGGATTTCACATGGAACATTTTCTATAAAGCATTACTAACTAGAGAATACTATTTCCTATGCTTTCCAATCTTTCCAGAGGATAGTAATAAGGTAGTCTCAACGAACAGCGATAATCAGACCTCGTCTTCACTAAATCTTCCTGCACTGCAGATACGCTCAAAGAGCTCTCCACCTGCTGCATACTCCATGACAATAGCAAGATGTGTGGGAGTCAAAACCACCTGCAATTCCAACAAACAAGTAAGACACTGCATTTCAAAAAAATTTCTTTGCTTATCACTGGAAACATAGCAAACCCGTAACATCACACTCGCACATACCTCCTTGAATCGGATTATGTTTGGATGGCGAAGCGATCTATGGTTTATGATCTCTCTTGCCACATTTTCGTCAATCTGCAAACCCAGTAACTACTTATACATATATACACAAAAAGAATGCATAGATACACACATATCACATAACATACGTACATAAATACATATAACCACAAATAAACAGAGGGTAATTATTTTTAGAATCTTGGAAAATTTAAGAAAAGTACCAACAAAAAAAATAAATAAATCAGATTTTTCAACTTTTTCTGTGTTACAAGTCCATAATTTAATTTTTGACCTTTCCAATTACATAATTTTTTAACTTTTTTTTTTTGAATATTTGTACTTACCCTTTATATGCATACATGTAATTTCTTATTTTTCGACCATAAATAATCTCGTCAATTTTCTGGGCATATCAAATTTAGCCTCTTTATAGTTTTCTCATAATTATCAAACCTTCCAAGTTCAAATTAATTGCATTTCACTTTTCTAAGACCCCAAATTCAAAAACACAAAATGCCCAAAAGGAAAGAAAAAAAAAAAAAAAACTAATTAACCATTCATGCATAAGAAGATTCGGAAAAAAAAAAGAGTAAGAACCTTGCGGCCGCGCTCGATGTATTTCATGGCGACGAGCTCTTTGGTCTCCTTGTTCCTCATAAGCCTCGCCACCCCAAAATTCCCAGATCCTATGTCCTTCACAAGCTCATATTTCTCCATTTTTCTTGGTTTTTTTTTCCTCCTTTAAATTCTTGACTTATATAATTATGTATATTTATGTATTATATTTATATATATGTATAGATATGATTTTTGGTGAAGCTTAGAGAGAGAAAGAAGCGTGGATCGAAGTGGGTCCTCAAAGCTTCAAGAAATGGAAGCTCTCAATTTCATGGGTTTGTCAAAAGTAGAGGGGGAGAGAGAGAGAGAGAGAGAGATGGAATCGAACAAAATCAGAAACTGTAGAGAGAGAGAGAGAGAGAGAGAGAGAGAGAGTAAGCTTTGTCGGGATTTGGAAGAGAGAGAAAGAGAGAGTGGGGAATTAGGGAAGGAATTAGGAAGAGAGTTTTGAAGGGAAAGCAAAGCAAAGTCTCTCAAATTTTTGTGTTCTAAGAATCTTCTCACACAACTCAAAACTTTCTCACTGGAAAAAGGATCATCACCAGCCAGAGACCTACAACGGAATATAATGTGTATTTCTTCCCCCCCTCAAAAAAATAATAATTAATGATTAATAGTATGTGGACTGTGAATCTTCTTTTTCCCATGTTGCTTCATCCAAATCTGAAAAAAATAAAATAAAAAATAAAAGAAAAGAAAAAATATACAAACATCGACAAAAGAGCAACTAAAGTTCTTTCTATTTGGAAAGGATACTACTAGGCATCTATTTATCATATATTTTTTTTAAAACTTATCACAAGTATATTAAATAACATTTATTAATTATATATTAAAACATTAACACATCAATTAATATTAAAAAAATAAGATAATAGTTAAAATATTTGGTATTATTCATTTGGAGAATATAATGAAAAATATCCATTCCCCCCTGATTTAGTAGCAATTTAGTGGGAAGTAGTTATGCGGCCTCGTGTTTAATTATTTCTTTTGTATAGAAAAAGCCCCCTCCCCTTTAATATTGAGTGTTAATGGACTTACACAGTTACACTTGTTCACGAGCTTTTTGAAATATTGAAAGATTTGATCTGAACTAGTTGGTCAAACCTCAACATTTTGAGAGTACTATAATATTACTTATATTATTTAGCAATAAAGAATGCATAACTTCTTTGGAGAATGCGATGTCACATTTAGTTTTTTCAATAATCGAGTTTATTGAATTTTACGATATTTATTTAGGTTTTTTTTTTTTTTGCAAAATACACATTTGGTATAATATATTTGAGAAGTATATTTTCCCTAATAATTTTTTGATAAGTATACATTTTTTAAGTTTTTAGCTATTTTAAATACAAAAATGCCTCTATTACTTATTTCATTAAGGGTCCACATTCCGCTAAATAGGAGAGGTCGAGTTTCTAGACACTTTGTCTAGAGCGACTCGACACTCTATCTAATTATGTCTGATGCTAAACACTCAAATGTATCTTTTTTTTTTTCCTATCGAGTTTTTAGGTACCTTGTCTAGCTCATACCCCTGTCTGACGCGACTCAACACCTTATCTAGTCTTGTCTAGCGTTAAACTTTCAAATGTACCTTTTTTTTCTAGTCAAATTTCTAGACACATTGTCTAGCTCTCTACACTCCTATCTCGCGCCTTCGACTTGAGGGTATATAAGTCTTTTTATACTTTTTTTTAAAAAAAAAATGAGTATATTTCATCTAAAAATTATTAAGAGGGGTATATTTTCTAAAACTCACTATTATACAGATGTATTTTACTTAATTTCCCTATTTTTATAATGGTGATTATGAATAGAGTGTGGCAATATTATCCATAAAATAAAAAATGATAACTAAAGGAAAATAATATAATTTCAGGGTAAAACGATAATTTCACTTAACTTTAATAATTGTAGATACATGAGGATATATGTGCACGTATAGTAACACTAAAATGATCAAGGTATCAAATTGTTAACTAATACTTTTACTTATTAATTCAATAATGCAATTTTAGATCTTTCATGGACTGGCACAAAATTAATGATAAAGATTATAATAATAAATTATGAGTTATTTATTGAGAAATTTTGATTTTACGTGGTGAAGTTTAAAATAAAAAATTAAAAAGAAAAATACTTGATGAGGTTTGACTGTTTTTTTTTGGGGGGGGGGGGGGGGGGGGGGGGAAAAATATGGGGAGATTTTAAAAATCTGAGATTTTTTTAAATACCAACTTTTTTACCCCTTTATCTAGAAAAATACCACTTTTACCACTTGAGGAGGAACTTGAGATAATTAGCCAGATTACCTATTCAAAACTTGAATTCATCAAAGTCACTTGAGATAACCAAACAGTTTAAAAGAGATAACTAGTTCAAGAATTTTTTTTTTAATAAATTAGGCTATCTGGGATTTTTTAACTTTTGGCACATTCAAGAGGAAAGAAAAAATTCAATCATCCAATGTCATTCCAAACATTAGAGACTTTTTTCGCAGGGAAATAGACATGACTAGTAGTAATTTGGGCAAAAATAATTTTTCTAGGAGTGTTTTGAAAAATAACCCTTTTAGGATTATCGCACAGCTATGTGACGAGGGTCACACAATCTGTTACAATAAAATTATGATTTTTTTAGGACTAATCAATGGTCACAAATTGTGTCACTCCCGTCACACAGCTGTATGACACTATTAGAAAAGTCGTTATTCAAAACACTCCTAATAAAGTCATTTTAGTCTAAATTACTATTATTCATGTCAAATTTTCTTTTTTGTAGACATCTCTTTGCAAAAACTTGAATAGCAAAAAGGAGCTTTTGTTGAGCGAGTATCTCTCTTAAAGGAAGTTCTAAATCTATCAATATTTTGACTATGTACATTCACTTTTTTTCTACATGTAGTGATCCAAAAACCAACAATTGAGATTTGGAAAGCCTGATCCACAGAGTTGACTTCAACTTTCAACATGACTAAACCACCAGCCAAGAACTCTGCCCAAGACTTAGTAAAACTTATAGCCAAATGACTTTTAAATGACCCCAAGAGACTAGAGATTTTCCCTCAACAAAATCGAAGCCTCTGACCAAGTATGATAGAAGAATCCAGTAAAGATGGCCACATGTTACGATCTCATTGGAGATGGACTCTATGACCTAGTTAGACGAGATAAGTCCAACAGATGTGACTACATGCCATGAATCCTGGAGCAAGACAGTTGGCTCTAACGGGTATTAGAAGACTCTTATAAATAACAGCCTAAAGGGAGATCAAGGGACATCAGATCACACTTGGACTCTGACTCTCTATTGTATCAACTCTCAACACGCTTACCCTCCTTCTCTCAACTTCAGTCTAACTTTTGCCATTAGCATCCATCTTTCAAAGACTAAGGTCTTAGCATCTATTCCAGAGTCATCTAGGATATCTATGTCCATCCATTATTAACCAGTAAAGGCTTCATGCCCTCAATCTCTAATTCTGTTCGTTATCCTTGTCTTAATTATTCAGCTAATTTATTGCTTTTAGACTTTTATCAATTTGATCACTAACTTAAGTATCGGAGTTCCTTTGGCTGACACTACCTCGGAGTTCCAATCGTGCTCTCGCATCCTATTATTTTGACAGGTTGCTTGTGGCCCAATTCCATAATTGTAGAAATGAGTCCCTACAATTTGGCGCCCACCGTGGGGCTCTAGCAATCTTACATACAACAAAAGATGAAAGAGTATTCTACCAACAAAACCATGGCCGACATCAACGAGATACTTGACCTCTCAGACCAAATAACAGCCCTTAATGCATAAATAAATGAGAATTGCAAAAAAATGGAAAGGCTTGAGGCAGAGAATGCTGCCATGAGGATGAAGAATACTGAGTTGCTTGTGAGAGTGGAATCACTTACTACCCAGACAAAGGTGGGGCAACCTTTACCCAGACAAAGACTTGGGTTGCGGTCAACTTGATGCAACCTCTTGATGACTTCACTCACATAGCAAACCGTGGCTATATGAATTAATATGCACAAGACCCATATGCTTCCACAGGGTACTTCCAAACCTCGACCATTTTACTTAGCATAGGAATTTTAACTTTGAATACAGATGGACAATTGACTGCACTCAGACAGACACAGAACAGTGCACCCAGACAACAACGTAGAGTCAGATAGACCTAGTAGAGTGCACTTGGATAATAGCCTGGAGTTAGATAGACCTAACAGGGTACACTAGGATAGCAGTCTGTAGTAGGGATGTCAATTTGCCCCGCGGGGCCCCGCCCCTAATGGGACGGGTTCAGAGGGGACTATTCGGGACGGGGACGGGGTCGGGTATGTAAATACATACCCGAGTCGGGGTCGGGGCGGGGCCGGGGGAGGTATTCCCCACCCCGAACCCTCCCCGATATACTTTTTACATTATTTAATATATATATATATAAATACAAACATAAAAAGAAAAATAGATGCTCACATTTTGAACCCTAATGATATTTTTCTAGTTTTTGGACTTGTGCTTTTTTTGTTTTTAGTTTTTTGTATATTCTTGATTCTAACAAGATTAGAGTAGTGTTTATATATATGACTAAGTTTTTTTTTTTTTATAAATCTGGCGGGGATTCCCCACCCCGCACTGACCCGCTGGGGATTCCCCGCCTTGCCCCCACCGGGGATTCTCCGGGGTCGGGGACGGGGCGGAGGGGCCATTCTCTAGCCCTGTCCCGCCCCATTTACATACCTAATATATACCTTGACGACCCTTGCGACGATACGAATCCAACGGGACTGGTTTAGAGTCAAATGGACACTGGAATCTTCGCCGGCAACCAAAAGTCCAAAATGGGTCTTTTGCCTTCTCCGGTTCCGGCGGCTTCTGGCAGTCGGCGACGAGCGCGGCGTGACACTGGCGAGCTCCACCGGCGATCCCTGTAGCTGGACGGCGGCCCGCGAGCTTCGGCTCCTCCTTGGTGGTGCTCGGCCGAGAGAGAGAACAGAGAGAGCGAAAGAGAGAGATCGGCTGGGAGAGAGGGAGAAGAGAGAGAAACGTGTATATATATATAT
>JXTC01000220.1:460859-479633 GCA_002914845.1 Trema orientale
GATTAGTGAAAGATAGAATATTGAGTTACGGCACTTAACCTCAAATTCTATTTTCACTTAGTCTAGTTCAATGCACTTATAACTTTCTTATAACGCACTAGTGTTTCTATCCGAAGTCAGATACTTTGATGATTGGAGACTTCATCAATCCCGTTGAAATAGACAATACTACTTTCTATGGCAAAACAAAGTATTCCATCTTTATTTGCAGAATATGAACTTTTAATTTAGACATAATGAAATAAAGAATTTAGTCTCCCACATGTGGATACTTCATATGAACAATTCTTTATTACTCATTATTAGTCATGGAAAGTTTTAGACGTTTGCATAATAGAAAACATAAACATCACATGTATATAATAGGGACATAATATGAAATTTATTAACAACAAATAGATAACACTTAAATCCAATAAACATTGTTTAAAATGCCAAACAAAAAAACTGCTTTCTAAGGCATATTCCCAACAATACCCAGTAGGGTGCACTCGGATAGCAGTCTGCAGTCGAACACTCCCAGCAGGGTGCACTCGGACAATAGCCTGCAGTTGAACACTCTTAGCAGAGTGCACCCCTTCATCGGCCTAATGATGTTCCAAAGATAACATGAAGGTTTGCATAGATGCAAGCGCTCATCTAGAGGAACATAAGGGTCCTATGTCCCATTAAGAAGAGTGCTGCTATCTATTATGCTGACTCTCCATTCATGGATGAAATTGTGATATCTCGAAATTTCAAATGACACCCAATTTCTCACATAATTAAAGAGCCAATAATAACGTAACTACATGGCATTTCATTCATATTAGTGTCATATTTGCGTACTCTTTTAGGTTTTGATTTTAAATTATTATGATTATCAACCCTTATTACGTTTTAAGATAAATTGCAATGAAATACTCTAGAAATGCTCATTAGTACAAATTTGGTGTGTATTAAATTACTACCCTTAAATAATTATTTTCCATACTATTTAGTTAGAAAATATTAATTAGAGTAGTTAATTAATTTTAATTCTATATGTTGTGATAATTTAGAAATATTTTGTATTATTTCATTGATTATTTACGAGAATGCATGATTAATTGTGCCAAACTAGTTCACTCTGTATTTAGTTGTAGAAATGTCACTGATTATTATTTGTTTATTTCTGTCATTACTTTGAATGTTTAATAGGAGTTTCCATATGACTTAAGGTAAAGGTTCAATTATATTTATAATGGTATTACCTATAAATTTCTAAATTTTGATACCCTTATTTCTAAATTAGTTTTGACAGATAGTAGAACATTATATAGAGTATAATGAGTAGATTTTCTTTCCTTTTTGTAAAACGTATACTTACATATACGTATTAAACACATGATCTGATGGTTATTTTATTTTATTATTGACCAGGTTATATGATTTAGTATTATATTACTTCCCTTTATTACAAGAAAATAAACTAGAATGTGGTAGAAACTAACTTAAGCTAGTCGGCAAGACCCAAAAAAAAAAAAATGGTATATACATATAGTAATGCTCTTTTCATCAATTTCACAATTAACTTAGCCTTTCTATTACTCACGAGTACTATATTCTCTCCTTCCTCAAACTTCTTAGTTGTGTAAACGAAAAGTAAAGTGTCTACTTATTCAAGGTAAATTATAATAGAGAACATAGTTGCATTCTCTTCCTTCCACCTGAGCACTAAGAGTAAAGAAGGTAAGGCAATTCATTTTTTTAATCAATTAATTTATTTCTTTTGGCACTTTGTCAATTAAACATTCATAAATATGATAGTTACCGTTTTCTCTATGACTTGTAGTTGTATATACATATATGTACTCATACATAAATATTTAAGTAGCTTTGTTAATTTATAAAGTTGAAGATGATGCTTTATTCTTTGATGCTTTTTGATTGCTGTAAGTTATTTTATGTAGAGGAAATTTAAATTGTGACAGGATTATTAGTTCAATTGATTAGTTTTAATGGTTGTTCAATGCTTGAGCAACAATTTTTTCCTTTTAACTTGTATAATTGCTGAAAAAAAAAGGTGACTAAAATTCGTTTAGTTACTTCCAAGTTCTAGAATTTTATTACTCTAGTTTCCTTATGATAGTGATTTAGATGACTTATTGATTATTCGAGATAATAATTCTTTTAATATTTCATATTTTATAACCAAGAGAATATATCGATGACTAAATTTAGGAACACCTCAATTGTACCTTGAGCAAAGAGTATTTCACTAGAAGACAAAAGAAAGCTTAGAATCAAGGTAAGTAACGTCACATCTGCGATGTAAGAAATTCCTTTTTTTCTGTGAATCTGTGAAATTTCTTGATATGTATACGTATATATCTGTCATTCTACTTTGCATGCAACATAAAATGTGGTGTATTAATATTGCCTGACGAATACTGGTGGATATGGTGTGGCGGGCCAGCGCCCAAATATGTGATATGGTTCCTTTGGGAATACTCTAGTCCCTTCAGGGACACTATGTTTCCTTCAGGAATACTCTGATAGCGGTATGAGGTGGATCTCTGCTATATACAGGGGGATTCTCTGGGGCTCGAGACCTCTATACGACGGTTCATGCTCTGTTATATGATCTCTGAGTGGCTCAGTATGCAAATTCACAGTCTTATCAGGCAATACAATATACACAGGGATCCCAATCATATGATTATCTGTTCTCTGTCATGTGCACTCTACATTGGCATGCATTACTTACTGAGTTTTATACTCACCCATATTCTTACATTGCAGAGGGTACTATTGATATATGAGATTGGAGGAGGAGTGCCGACTATCTGACCGCGGCTTGTGTATATGAGCATTTTGACGCTGTAGTTTTCTGACAGAGGATTTTGTATCTATTTTGAATGTGTGTATATTATATATATTTTATGAGAGGCCCACTTTGCGAGGATGTATATATGTATGCATCGAAGCATGTATAATTATGAGTGGAGTTTTCCTTTTTCTCTTAGAAAGTTTAAATTTTTTTAATTTTCTCCGATTTTATCAGTTCTAAGTCGGGTAGCGTTTCCCGATCTCACTAAATATTTTTACGAATATCTCTTACGTACATGTGTAGAATCGGGAGATGTTACGGTTAGTATCAGAGTTTATGTTTTAAAATAATTCTAAAAACCGCTTATATACACACGTCGGGAAGGAAAGAACGCTTCACTCTCCTGTAAGTTTTTGACATGCATTTTAATATTTGTTATAATTTTTTTTATTTATTCGCATTCATATTCTGGTAATGAATATTATTGGCTATAATTGGAGCTATAGATTTCGGGTGTCAGGATATCAGTATGGTGACTACTCAGGGTCAAGATAATTTCAAGAGGGGTGTATCTTCTTCACAGGATGGTAATCAGGTTGAACAGTCGGCTTCTTTGATACAGAATATATTAGAGCATTATATGAGACAAGAACATCAACCTAACCCTCCACTACAACCACTTCAGCAGAGATAGGATCTAGTGAGAGTGGTGGGAAAAGATTTAAAAAACTCCAACCTCCGGCTTTTGATGGTGAGATTGATCCAATATAAGCTGAGCAGTGGATTAGGACCACTGAGCGTATGCTAGCTTATGCTAAGGTCCCTGATGTAGATAAAGTTTCTTGTGCTAGTTTTATGCTGAGACATCATGCCGAATACTGGTGGGATACTATGAGCACTATTCATAATATTACTACTATAACCTGGGAGACTATTTTATGGAAAATACTTTACTGATGCTATGAGAGCTAGCAGAAGGGTAGAGTTTGCCAATCTGAAACAATGAGAGATGTCTGTTGCAGAGTATATCCACAAATTTGACACGTTATCACGATATGCACCTCACATGGTTGCCACCAATGAACTCAAGATAGATCAGTTTATGCAAGGCCTGAGGAAGACTATTGTTAGGGATTTGAAATCAGGTGGAATTTGAGGTGTACTATTTGCTCAAATTGCAGACAGGGCATTAGATGCTAAGCAAGCAGAGAAAGATGTTTTAGTTGAGGAAAAAATTTGGAGAGAAAGACTGGCTAGAGAAATATAAAGGGGTTTCAGACCCGGTTTTCAAGGAAATAGAGGAGGACAGACTTATGTTCAACATCCTCAGGACATAAAAAGGAAGGGAGCTCTAGCTCAGCAGACCCGACCTGATCAGGGTAAGCATCCTAAGACTGACCAATGGACCACCACTACTACTATACCATTATACCCGTCATATGGGAAGAATCATTCTGGGGAGTGTTGTAAGGGTGCAGGGCTATGCGACAAATATGGTAAAAGTGGTTATTTTATTAAGAATTATCCTGTAATGAAAAACGATCAGAAGAAACCTGGTGGTAGGCTGTATGCTATGACTGAGACAGAGACAGATACTGGATTTGAGACTGAGGCAGACCCATCTGTTATCACATGTGAGATATTTATTTATGGTATCATAACTCATGCATTAATATAATCAGGATCCACACATTCATATGCATCAGTAACATTTGTGAAGAGATTGGGTCGTCCTGTAGATCAAATAAGTACTCCATTTGGTGCCACACTTCCTTCTGGAGAGATTATGTATTCAGACAAAATTTTGGGAGCTTGTCCTATTGTAGTGGATGATAGAGAATCAATTGCAGACTTGATTATGCTTGATATGAATGACTAAGAGATTATTTTGGATATAGATTGGCTATCGAAGTGTTGTGCTAAGATTGATTGTAAAAAGAGGATTGTGACATTTTATCCTCCAGATGCTGATCAATTTGTGGGTACTCAAACTAAAGCAAAGTTTCCTTTGATATCAGCTATGAAAGCTCAGAAATTATTCGAAAAAAGTTGTGTAGGATATTTGGCCAGTATTGTTGATACATATGTGGAGCAGAAACTTCGATCAGAAGAGGTGCTAGTTGTGCAAGATTTCCTGGATGTATTTAAAGAGGATCTGCCAGGTTTGCCACCTATAAGAAAAATTAACTTTGCTATTAATTTGGTACCAGGTACTGCACCTATTTCTAAGACACCTTATAAGATGGCACCAGCAGAGTTGAAGGAATTAAAGACACAATTACAGGAACTGCTAGACAAAGGATTTATACGTCCTAGCTTTTCACTGTGGGGTGCACTAGTTTTGTTTGTGAAAAAGAAAGATGGCACTATGCGATTATACATTGACTACAGAGAACTTAACAAAGTGACTATTAAAAATAAGTATCCCTTACCATGTATTGACGATTTGTTTGATCTAACTACAGGGTACTTCTGTATTTTCTAAGATTGATTTGAGGTCTGGTTACCATCAGTTAAGAGTCAGAGAAGAAGATATTCTGAAGACTGCCTTCAGGACTCGGTATGTCCATTATGAATTTCTGATAATGCCATTTGGTCTAACCAATGCTCTAGCAACGTTTATAGATCTGATGAACAGGATATTTAAAGAATTTCTAGATAAATTTGTTATTGTATTCATCGATGACATTTTAGTATATTCACGATCTAGAGAGGAGCATAAAGAGTATCTGAGAATCACCCTTCAGATATTGAAAGAAAAAGAGTTATATGCTAAATTCAAGAAATGCGAGTTCTGGTTAAAAAAAGTATCATTTCTTGGTCACATTGTTTCTCATGATGGGATTTCTGTTGATCCGACCAAAGTTGAGGCAGTTAATAATTGGTCTAGACCTACCAGCGTTACAGAGGTCAGAAGTTTTCTAGGTTTGGCCGGTTATTATAGAAGGTTTGTTAAGGGATTCTCTAAAATAGCTATGCCACTTACACAGTTGACCAGGAAGAGTAACAAGTTTATATGGACTGATGAGTATGAGAAAAGTCTTCAAGAATTAAAGCGGAGATTAATTTCAGCACCAGTCCTAACTATACCATTAGGTACAAAGGGGTTTGTTATTTATAGTGATGCTTCGAAATAAGGTCTGAGATGCGTTCTCATGCAAAATGGGAAGGTTATTGCGTATGCTTCTACACAGCTAAAAGACTACGAGCACAGCTATCCCACTCATGATTTAGAACTGGCAGCAGTGATATTTGCATTGAAGATTTGGTGACATTATCTGTATAGTGTTTATTGTGAAATTTTCACTGATCATAAAAGTCTGAAATATTTATTTACTCAGAAGGAGCTAAATATGAGGCAATGACGTTGGTTGGAATTAGTAACAGATTATGACTGTAACATCAGTTATCATCCAGAGAAAGCCAACGTTATTGCAAATGCACTCAGTAGAAAATCATTTGGTAGTGTGGCAGTTTTACACGAGTTAGAAAAACCTCTACAGGAAGAATTATGCAGATCAGATATTGAGTTAATCACTGGTAAATTATCTGCTATGACTTTACAATTTACCTTACTAGACAGAATTAAATAAGGTCAGAAGGAAGATCCTGAGTTAATTGGATACAAAGAATTAATAGAGTCGGGGAAAATGTCAGATTTCACTATTTTGGCTGAAAGAGTTATCAGATTTCAAGGTAAACTATGCGTACCAGGTGACAGAAATATCAAGGAAGAAATTCTAGTAGAAGCACACAATATTCCACATTCAGTCCATCCAGGTACTACCAAAATGTATAATGATTTGAAGATTCTTTACTAGTGGGCAGGAATGAAAAAGGATATTTTTTAGTTTATGGAATGTTATTTAACATGTCAGCATATTAAGGCTAAGCATAAGAGACCAGCAGAAGAACTACAACCACTTATGTTACCTGAGTGGAAATGGGAAGAAATCGCTATAGATTTTGTAGTTGGGTTTCCAAGAACAGTATCTCGTCAAGATGTAGTTTGGGTTATAGTTGATAGATACACTAAGGTACTCATTTTTTTATGATTTCTATGATCTATTCCATAGATAAGCTTGCAGCATTTTATATTAAGGAGATATTATTAGACTTCATGGGATTCCAGTTTCTATAATCTCAGATAGAGACGCCAGATTTACTTCAAAGTTTTGGGAGAGTGTACAAGGAACTTTGGGAACTAAATTGAAATTTAGTACTGCATTCCATCCTCAGACAGATGGCCAGACTGAGAGGACTATCTAGATCTTGGAAGATATGCTCAGAGCTTGTATCATGGATTTCCAAGGATCATGGAACTATTACCTACCACTGATTAAATTCTCATATAATAACAGCTTGTAAGCGACGATTGATGTTGTATCTTATGAGATGTTGTATGGTAGGAAATATAGATCTCTAATTCACTTGGATGAGGTTGGAGAGCGACGTTACTTGGGTCCGGATATTGTTCATGATACAGCTGAGGCAGTTGAGAAGATTAGAAAATGTATGATAACAGCTCAAAGTAGACAGAAGTTTTATGCAGATCCAGAACGTCGACCCGTACACTTTTCTGTTGGTGATAAAGTATTTCTCAAAGTGGCTCCTATGAAAGGTGTTATGAGATTTGGAAAGAAAGGAAAGTTAAGTCCGCAATTCATAGGTCTGTATGAGATCATTGAGAAAGTTGGGAATGTCGCTTATAGGCTTGTCCTACCCCCAGAATTATCAGGTATACATAACGTCTTCCATGTTTCTATGCTGAGAAAGTACGTATCAGATCCATCCTATATTCTTAGCCAGAAACCGCTTGAACAAGATCTATAATTAACCTATGACGAACGTCCAGTATAAATTTTAGACAGAAAAGAGAAAGAATTAAGAAACAAAAAGATTCCTTTGGTGAAAGTTCTGTGGCGAAACCATTCTGTTGAGGAGGCTACATAGGAACGAGAAGATGAAATAAGAAGTCAACATCCAGAATTATTTGGTAAGCAAATTTCGAGGATGAAATTTTTATTAGGAGGGGAGGATTGTGATATCTCGAAATTCCTAATGATACCTAATTTCTCACATAATTAAAGAGCCAATAATAATGTAACTACATAGCATTTCATTTATATTAGTGTCACATCTGCATACTTTTTTAGGTTTTGATTTTAAATTATTATGATTATCAAGACTTATTACGTTTTAAGATAAATTGCAGTGAAATGATCTGAAAATGTTCATTGGTACAAATTTGACGTGTATTAAATTGCTACTCTTAAATAATTATTTTCCATACTATTTAGTTAGAAAATACTAATTAGAGAAGTTAGTTAATTTTAATTCTATATGTTATGATAATTTAGAAATATTTTGTATTATTTCATTGATTATTTATGAGAATGCATGATTAATTGTGCCAAACTAGTTCACTCTGTATTTAGTTGTAGAAATGTCACTGATTATTATTTGTTTATTTCTGTCATTACTTTGAATGTTTAATAGGAGTTTCCATATGCCTTATGGTAAGGGTTCAATTATATTTATAATGGTGTTACCTATAAATTTCTAAATTTTGATACCCTTATTTCTAAATTAGTTTTGATAGATAGTAGAACATTATATAGAGTATAATGAGTAGATTTTCTTTCCTTTTTGTAAAACGTATACTTACATATACCTATTAAATATATAGTCTGATAGTTATTTTATTTTATCATTGACCAGGTTATATGATTTAGTATTGTATTACTTCCCTTTATTACAAGGAAATAAATTAGAATGTGGTCGAAACCGACTTAAGCTAGTCGGCAAGGCCCTAAAAAAAAAAAAGTATATATATATATATTAATGCTCTTTTGATCAATTTCACAATTAATTTAGCCTTTATATTACCCATGAGTACTATATTTTCTCCTTCTTAAAACTTCTTAGTTGTGTAAACGAAAAGCAAAGTGTCTACTTACTCAAAGTAAATTACAATAGAAAACATAGTTGCGTTCTCTTCCTTCCACCTGAGCACTAAGAGTAAAGAAGGTAAGGCAATTTATTTTTTTATCAATTAATTTATTTCTTTTGGCACTTTGTCAATTAAACATTCATAAATATAATAGTTGTCATTTTCTCTATGACTTGTAGTTGTATATATATATATATGTACTCATACATAAATATTTAAGTAGCTTTGTTAATTTATAAAGTTGAAGATGATGCTTTATTCTTTGATACGTTTTGATTGCTGTAAGTTATTTTATGTAGAGGAAATTTGTATCGTGACAAGATTATTGGTTCAATTAATTAGTTTTAATGGTTGTTCAATGCTTGAGCAACAATTTTTTTTCTTTTAACTTGTATAAGTGCTGGAGAAAAAAAAAAGGTGACTAAAATTCTTTTAGTTGCTTCCAAGTTCTAGAATTTTTATTACTCTAGTTTCCTTATGATAACAATTTAGATGATATTGATTATTTGAGATAATAATTCTTTTAACATTGCATATTTTATAACCAAGAGAATATATCGATGACTAAATTTAGGAATACCTCAATTGTACCTTGAGCAAAGAGTATTTCACTAGAAGACAAAAAAAAGCTTGGAATCAAGGTAAGTAACGTCACACCTGCGATATAAGAAATTCTTTGTTTCTGTAAATCTGTGAAATTTCTAGATATGTGTACGTATGTATCTGTCATTCTACTTTGCATGAAACATAAAATGTGGTGTATTTATATTGCCTGATGAGTATTGGTGAATAGGGTGTGGTGGGCTAGTACCTAAATATATGATATGGTTTCTTCGGGAACACTCTGGTCCCTTCAGGGACACTATGGTTCCTTCGGGAATACTCTGATAGCGGTATGGGGTGGACCTCTGCTGCACACAGGTGGGATTCTCTGGTGCTCAAGACCTCCATACGACGGCTCATGTTCTGTTACATGATCTTGAGTGGCTCAATATGCAAATTCATGGTCTTGTCAGGCAATACAACATACACAGGAATCCCAATCATATGATTATCTGTTCTCTGTTATGTGCACTCTGCACCAGCATACATTACTTACTGAGTTTCATACTCACCCATATTCTTACATTGCAGAGGGTACTGCTGATGTATGAGATTAGAAAAGGAGTGCCGACTTTCTGACCGCGGCTTGTGTATATGAGTATTTTGACGCTCTGATTTTCTGACAGAGGATTTTGTACCTATTTTGAGTGTGTGTACATTATGTATATTTTACGAGAGACCCACTTTGCCAGGGTGTATATATGTATGCATCGAAGTATGTATAATTATGAGTGGAGTTTTCTTTTTTCTCCTAGAAAGTTTAAATTTTTTTAATTTTTCCCGATTTTATCAGTTCTAAGTCGGGTACCGTCTCCCGATCTCACTAAATATTTTTACAAATGTCTCTTACGTACATGTGTGGAATCGGGAGATGTTACCGAGATTGCCTTGGTGGAAATGCTACGTGAAGATTTTTGACGGGACCACTAACGCAGACGACCATATTGCTCAATTCAAACGGAGGATGTTCACTACAGCCATTCTACGTGACCTTAGGGAAACGTGCATATGTAAGGGGTTTGGTTCTAGCTTGATAGGACCAGCCTCCAGTGGGATAAAAACTTGCCCAACAATTCCATTCGATCTTTTGCTCAACTAACAGATACTTTTGTAGAACAATTTTCTAACAGTAGGAAGCTAAAAAAGCAATCAGAAGACCTTTATTACGTAGTCTAGAGGATAGGAGAACCTTTGCGGGACTTCGTAGGCTGCTTCAGCAAGGAAAAGGTCTCCATAACTAATAGCAACCAGCAAACAACCATCTCAGCTTTCTGAAAAGAACTCCACCACGACTCTGACCTTTACAAAGAGCTGACTAAATACCACTGCAAAACCATGGAGGATGTCCTAACCAAAGCTTGGGAACAAATCAAATGGCAGGAAGACAAGGCTAACTACTACTACTCGTCTCTCTCCTACTTCCCAAGGGAAACCTGAAAGACTCCAGAATAGATAGACGTCAGAATGACCGAAGGGCAAAACCTTACCCTTCGCCTAGAAAAACTGAGAACAGAAGGAATAATGCATGACAACCCTTTTAAAGATTGACACGCCCCTGAGAAAGAACAAGGATACTTGATTACAACCTTTCAATTTTCCCTATTGAAGTAGTGGCAGTGATGAAAGGACTTGGGAACAAGGTGAAGTGTCCAGAGAAGATGAGAACTCCTGATGACCAGAGAGACATAATCGAATGGTGCGAGTCCCACTGAGACCATGGACACTGCACAGCTGAATGTATTGCCCTCAAGCTCGAAGTCACCAACTTCCTGAAGTAAGGCCATCTCATAGACCTCCTTACTGACAAGGAAAGAAGACAATGCAGCAATGAGGGGAGAGGATGAATGACCAAAGGGATCCGACTCCACCAGAGCCACCTCGTCATGAGCGAACAGTCAACGTGATCATAGGAGGATCAGAAGTGAACAGAGTCTCCCATTCCATAGCAAAAAGGCATACATGGCAAAGTACAAGACCATAGGACCAAAATAAGTAGAGAAACTGAGCACCAGCCTACGTAAGTCATTAACTTCTCAATATCCGAATCCACTAAGCTTTCTAACGCTCATCATAATGCACTCGTTATTTCTTTATATTTTGCTAGCTATTTTGCATAATGTATTCTTATTGCTAACGGAAGTTCTACCAATGTCCTCTTTCTTAGTGTCCTCAAGGAAATGAAGACAGCAGAATCCAATATCACTAGGAGATTCATCATCCTCATCAGATTCAGTGGTGAACACCAAAGCACCATTGGTGAAATCGTGCTCCCAGTATACACCGAAGGAGTTAACCTCTATACCAAGTTTCTAGTCATGGACTCCCCTTCAGTATACAATGTGATATTTGGAAGGCTATGGATCCACGAGATGGATATAGTACCTTCAACATATCACCAAGTCTTGAGGTTTCCAACCTTGTGTAGGATGAAAGAGATTAAAGGGTAGTAAGACTCCTGGGATTGCTACCAAACCACGATGAAAGGGAAGCTTGCCTAATTATCGCAATTACTGCAACAAACTTCACCAACACTCGACCCCAATCAACCATACATTGAAGAGTTGGATGAAGTCCAGATCCACCCTGACTTCCTAGACCATAAAGTCTAGATTAGATCTAGACTCAACCTCGACATCAGAAGCAAGCTTATAGAATTTCTAATCAGTAGCCATGACTGTTTTGCTTGGTCTCATGCAGATATGATAGACATAGACTCTAAGATTGTTATGCACAGATTGCAAGCCGACCCTAACTATTCGCTATAAAGCGAAAAAGAAAGTTTTCTCTAGATTGGAACAAAGCCATTAATAAAGAAGTCCAAAAGTTCATCGACAATGGCTTTATGAGAGAAGTACAGTACCCCTTATGTCTAGCTAATGTTGTGAATGTGAAGAAGAAGAACAATAAGTAGCTAGTCTGTATTGACTTTATAGATCTCAATAATGCATGCCTAAAGGATCCGTTCCCTCTACTACATATAGACATGCTCGTAGACGCCACGGCTAGATATGAGTTCCTTAGCTTTATGGACGCATTCTCTGGATACAACCAAATGCTTATGCATCTGAATGACCAAGAGAAGACGACCCTTATGATGAGCTTGGGGATCTTTTGTTACAAAGTCATGCTGTTCAGATTAAAGAACACTGGGCAACATATCAACGTCTCATCAACAAAATATTCTCTAACATTCTGGGCAAGATGATGAAAGTCTACATCGACAATATGCTCGTCAACTTTCTTATTGCAGAGGAGCACATCTCGCATTTGGCGTAGTCGTTCGAAGTACTAAAGAGTTATAACATGAAACTTAATCCTTCCAATTGCATATTTGGTGTCTTTGTGAGTAAGTTCTTAGGATACCTGGTGACTGAATCGGGGATAAAAGCTAACTCAGAGCAAATACAATCTATCTTGAGGACTCCATCCCCACCTTGAATCAAGGATGTCCAAAAGCTAATTGGAAGAATCTCTACACTCAGCCGGTTCATTTCAAGATCTTCTGAATGATGCCATCTGTTCTTCAACACCCTAAGGAAGTCCAAAAAATTCGAGTGGATAGCATAATACAAAGAAGCGCTCAACCAACTAAAGCAGTACCTGATAAGTCCACCTCTTCTCTCGAAGCCAAAAGATGGGGAGACTCTATTCTTCTACCTCGCTATGTTAGAAACTGCAGTCAGTGCAGTCCTAGTCAGAGAAAACGTGGGAAAACAATCCCCAATCAATTACGTGAGAAAAGTATGGTGCCCGAGATTCTTACATGCATACTAAGCCAATAATAAACATGTTCTAATTGCATATTAGGCATCTAGAATTCATTAATACCACTTTCATAGTAACATGCTTATTTATTATGTTATGTGCATTTACATACATGTTATTACACTAATGCTTGTCGAAGTGTCCCGATGCAGTGTAAAGGCTCAGTACCCTCAAAGAGAGAGCTTAATGTGTGAAAAGAACAAAGAATATAATTATGAAAGTAATACTATGTGCACATGCATTAAGATCATGTTTGTTGATGACTTGGTCAAATAGTAGTTTTTCAGTAAAATGTAATTTTAACGCACTTCGGAGTCGAATTCACTGTGTGTTTAATACGTCAAATTGGCTTAATTCAATGTCTAGGATTCATTTATAGCATTTTATTTGTCAGCTCCAGGTAAGCACGAGGTGGCACTCAAGACACTAATTCGTATTTAGTTGCACTAAGCTAGCTTAGATTAATCTTAATCGCGTAATGTCATTTTTGTACATTCTAATAATTGAGTGCTAATACTATGTTTGCAATATTAATTGGAGTGTAATTGACTTATTTTTATGTTTAATGATTGGTTATGGGGCTAGGTTCCACCAAATTATAATAAGATTGGCCATATAGGATCATAAGTCAAAGTATGACTAGATTTCACTTCCTAAGCTAGGTTTTACCATTTTGGTCTACACTTGGGTGTATAGGAGTGACCAGCAATGTGGTGACTATATTAAGGATGTTTTAGAGCTGGACACATGGAAAGCAATGAGCAAAATACCCAAAATACCCCTTAGAATTTAAGTTATGCCATTTCTTCGTCATTAAGTATCACTTTTAGACCAAATCTGGTCATTTACTTTCCCTTTCTCTCCAACCACGACCTGAGACTCTCCAACTCAGTTTTAGAGTTCTTTCAACTTCCCTTAATCATTTCCAAGAGTTTCCAAAAGGTAGAACTCAAGTTGGAGCTCTAGAAACCAAGATTGATCAAAACTAGTCAAGGTAGTTCTACTAATTCTTCTTCTTATGTTTTGTTTTCTAATTTCAATTCACCACTTGCTCTAAATTAAATAATGGTTCCTCTAGGTTCTTTTGAGTCCTAAAATCAGTTTTAAAGCCTTGGGAATCAATTTGGTGGCGGTAGAAGACAAGAGCTTCAATAAAAACTCAAACTAGTCAAGGTGAGCATTATGTAGGATTTTGAAGTTATAGTTAATTTCTTTTGTTTCAGCTCTTAAACCAAGGTTATTATTTGATAAATAATAGTCCCAGGAACCCTTGCATATTGCTGGAAATATAAAATTTAAGTGGAGGATTAAATTAAGACCTAAGGTCCCAAAGTTGCTATTTATGGATTTAAGTGCTTTCATGTGTAGTAGATTAAGTTTCCTATATTTGTAATCTGATTTTATAAACTTAGAGTCTATATTTTATTGATCTTATTATTTATGACACTTAATTGGTAGCTGGTTGTGATGAAAAACAAGTGTAAAAGTGGTTTTAAATTTGTTTAAACCGAAAAAGAGTTCAAGTGCACTTAGATTGTTCTAAGTGATCCTCTTTGATGTGCATATGTGGGACTTGGATTGTTAATTGTTATTGCAGGTTTAAAACCATGATTTTAATCATGTGGGAATGTCCTATAAATGGAGAAGGTGCTGTCCAAATATTTTTAAAATGAAATGACACCATTTAGAAGCAAATGAGCTAGTTTTTATGAAATTATGTGCCATTTTAGATTAGTTTTGTGCTAATGAACTAGCATTTATATTTTAGTACTTTTAAACAGTTTTCAATACTAGTTATGGACTACGAAGTACCTTAAGTGATTTGTATGCTTCCGAGTTATTATATGATCAAGTTTCCTAATTTGGTGAAAGTTGTGATTTCGGTCTTGTCCAAGTATCTTAGTTCATTCATTTTAAAAAAATGTGCATCTTGAATAAAAGAATTTCATGACAGGTGATTGGCACACCAATCTCTAGGGGATATTGACTCTTTCCACTATCAATTTCTATTCAGGACACGAGGTAAGTAAAGACTTACAACTGCATCACAAGAACTACATGGAATATGTGTTATGTGAAACTTATTTATTCTTGAAAATTATGAAATAGCATGTGCATGGCAAGTCTTGCATAGAAATTGAGAATTTAATTATAGGGTATTTGAAAGTGAGTACCATTGTACCAATTTTATAAGATAAGTTTTAATGGCAATTGCTAGTCTGTCGGAGCTGGATAGGTAAGTCTGTTGATGCAGATTCTCCCGTTGAATCGGGTCTTGCAGATCTTATGATGTGTCTCGTTGAAGCGGGACAATTTTAGTGCAGTGTGGGATGCCCCTTTAATGAGGGAAGGAGTTTTCAAAAATCTCACACGACGGTCACATCTTATTTTTACTCTTGGCTAGGGTTTCCACCCAATGTTATCACGGCCTATCGACTTACGGGACTAGCAGTGTGCTAAGGGGCCTAACTATGAATGTTTTTAAAGAAAATGCATGGATTCAAATGTTTAAGAAAGAAAAATGTACAATGGAAACTTGATGAGATTTTATAGCATACATAAGCATGCATAGTTTTTACTTATTGAGCTTTAGCTCATTTTAGTCTTGTGATGCAGATGAGGAGGCACATTTTGGTGTTGACTAACTGGTTGCCTGGCTTGCCTTTTGTCATACAGATGTGGACGAGCTTGACCTGTGGGCGACATTTTTTTGTGTTGAGATATTTTGGTGTAATGTAAATACTACTGCTGATGGCAAAATAGACGGGTGAAAATCTCTTTTGATTGTACATTTTGTAAAGACACTTTTAACAAGAAATGCCATGCAGTTACTTTTGTTTAAAAGGTTGTGAAAGTTCAAATTTTTCCACCTTTTTATAAAACTAAAGATAATGTTTAAGAAAGAATAACACTTCCTAGTTTAGCTATATATGACAATATGGTTAAACTATGGGGCGTTACAGTGTTGGTATCAGAGCAGAGGTTTAATCGTTTCTGAAGACTGCCTACATGTGTATGATCATGTGACAAAAAGCTTAGTCAACCAGTAAGTTTTAATTTCCTAAGTTAGCATTAAATTTGATGCCATATGTTATGACATGCTATCCTTTTAATATTGGCTATTATGCGTAGATATAAGTGAAAGGGCAACTGTACAGGGAATCATGCCATAGGCTAAGGGTCAAACTTGTGAGCCAAGGGGTGATAGGGGGGGGGGTACTACTGAAAATGAGACCAACAAGGATGCTGTTATAGGCAGGTTAACAGAGTTGGTTGAGACACAAGCAAGACAATTAGAAAGGCTTATGGAAAGGAAGGAAAGACATAGAGATCAACCACCACCATAGGCCGCACGCAGCTAGACAAGAAAATTATGAACCAGCTTATGAGAGGTTTAGAAAGAATAAGCCTCTAGCTTTCAAGGGTGAAACAAATCCACTATTGGCAGAAGAGTGGATTCGGAGTATGAGGGTATCTTCCATTACATTAGAATCACTGATGAGGAAAAAGTTTCATGTGCCACTTTTATGTTCCAGATGGATGCTAGACACTGGTGGGATTCTATAAAGTCCATCACTGATGTTAACAGGCTTACTTGGGAGCAGTTTAAGGAAATATTCTACATAAAATATTTCAGCAATGCACACAGAGTAATGAAGGCTGCTGAATTTGGTAATCTGAAACAGGAAAGTATATCTGTTAGTGACTATATAAAGAAATTTGAAGAGTTATCCCGATTTGCTCCGCACATGGTGAGTACAAATGAGCTAAAAGTAAACTGGTTCTTGCAAGGACTCAAGGCAAAAATTTATAGGGATGTTAAGATATCTACTCATAAAGATATGCCATATGCTGAGGTTGTAGACAAAGCTCTTGAAGCAAAAGAGGCTAAACTAAGGGTTATTAAAGCTCAAGAAATTCGCCGGAATATAAACATGGCGAGGAGAAATACAACTTTTGGAAGAAGATCTCAATCAAGGGCCAGTGGAAATAAGAGAAAGTGGCAACAGAATCAAGAAGAAAGACAAGAGCCCCAAAAACACCAAGCTACAGGCCAGCAGATACAATCAACTTCGACCCAGAGGATTGTTTGTCCTAAATGTAGGAATACTCATCATGGAGAATGTTTAATAGGTTCTGGTGCTTGTTTTCACTTTATAAAGAATTGTCCAAATGCCATAGAGGAGCAGAAGAAAGTCCCAACTCGTGTGTATACGATGACCAAAGAAGATGTCGAGACGAACCCATCTGTTATAGTAGGTGAGATTCTTATCTCTGGTATTCCTAGTTATGCATTAATAGATTCAGGGGCTACACATTCATTTGCATCACCTGCAATTGTGAGGAAATTGGGCAAAATACCAGAATACTTGAATTTCAAATATTGTGTGACCATTCCATCAGGGAAACTTTATGTTCTGAACAAGTTCTTAAGGCATGTCCAATCCAAGTATCAGACAAAGACTTGTGTGTAGATTTGATAACACTAGATATTTTGAAGTTACTTTAGGTATGGATTAGTTATCTAAATATCATGCTACTATTGATTGCTATAAGAAGAGGGTAGTATTTCAGCCACCAAGTATAGAGAAGTTCACTTTTGTTGGTACTAGTGAAAACTCAACGATTCCAATCATTTCCTCAGTAAAAGCAAGGAAGTTACTAGAGAAGGGATGCATGGGTTACTTGGCAAACATAATGGATACTAGAAGAGAGTCAAAAGTGATGCCTGAGGAGGTACCTGTAGTTAACGAATTTCTTGATGTATTTCCTGAAGATTTGCCTAGGATACCACTAGATAGAGAGATAGAGTTTGTTATTGACTTATTGCCCGGTACAGCTCCTATCTCCAAGGCACCTTATCGAATGGCTCCAGCAGAATTAAAGGAATTAAAGGTACAGTTACAAGAGTTGTTGGACAAAGATTTTATTCGCCCAAGCTTTTCACTGTGGGGTGCTCTGGTTTTGTTTATAAAGAAGAAAGATGGTACTATAAGGCTTTGTATTGATTATAGAGAGCTGAATAGGGTCACATTCAAAAACAAGTATCCGTTTCTCAGAATTGATGATTTGTTTGATCAACTATAAGGAGCTTCTGTGTTTTCGAAGATTGATTTAAGGTCAGGATACCACTAGTTGAAAATTAAGGAGGAAGATATTCTAAAAACAGCTTTCAGAATGAGATACAGGCACTATGAGTTTTTAGTGATGCCTTTTGGATTAACTAATGCCCCATCTACTTTCATGGACATGATGAATAGAGTGTTCAAAGATTTCTTAGATAAATTCATTATAGTTTTCATCGATGATATTCTGATTTACTCACGCTCAAGGGAGGAGCATATGGAACATTTGAGGACCATTTTGAGAATTCTTAAGGAAAAGCAGTTGTATGCTAAGTTTAAGAAGTGTGAATTCTGGTTGGAGAAAGTTATCTTCCTTGGTCATGTGGTTTCTGAAAACGGTATTTCTATGGATCCAACGAAAGTTGAAGCTATGAGTAATTGGCCAAGACCTACAAATGTTTCTGAGATTCGTAGGTTTTTGGGATTGGCTGGTTATTATAGACGTTTTGTTGAAGGGTTCTCGAAGTTGGCTTCTCCATTGACTCATTTAACAAGGAAGAATGTGAAGTTTCAGTGGAACGAAAATTGTGAAAAGA
>JXTC01000220.1:481065-500050 GCA_002914845.1 Trema orientale
GTACTGTGGAAGAACCATGAAGTGGAAGAGGCCACATGGGAAAGAGAGGAAGAGATGAAAACTAAGTATCCACACTTATTTGGGTAAGCAAATTTTGAGGATGAAATTTTATAAAGAGGGGAGAATTGTGGTGCCCGAGATTCTTACATGCGTACTAAGCCAATAATAAATATGTTCTAATTGCATAATAGGCATCTAGAATTCATTAATACCACTTTCGTAGTAACATGCTTATTTATTATGTTATGTGCATTTACATACATGTTATTACACTAATGCTTGTCGAAGTGTCCCGATGCAGTGTAAAAGCTCAGTACCCTCAGAGAGAGAGCTTGGTGTGCGAAAGGAACAAAGAATATAATTATGAAAGTAATACTATGTGCACATGTATTAAGATCATGTTTGTTGATAACTTGGTCAAATAGTAGTTTTTCGGTAAAATCCAATTTTCACGCACTTCGGAGCTGAATTCACTGTGTGTTTAACACGTCAAATTGGCTTAATTCAATGTCTAGGACTCATTTATAGTATTTTATTTGTTGGCTCCAGGTAAGCACGAGGTGGCATTCAGGACACTAATTCGTATTTAGTTACACTAAGCTAGCTTAGATTAAGCTTAATCGCATAATGTCGTTTTTGTACATTCTAATAATTGAGTGCTAATACTATGTTTGTAATGTTAATTAGAGTGTAATTGACTTATTTTTATGTTTAATGATTTGTTATGGGGCTAGGTTCCACCAAATTACAATAAGATTGGCCATATAGGATCATAAGTCAACGTATGACTAGATTTCACTTCCTAAGCTAGGTTTTACCATTTTGGTCTACACTTGGGTGTATAAGAGTGACCAACAACGTGGTAATTATATTAAGGATGTTTTAGAGCTGGACACATGGAAAGCAATGAGCAAAATACCCAAAATACCCCTTAGAATTTAAGTTATGCCATTTCTTAGTCATTACGTATTACTTTTAGACCAAATCTGGTCATTTGCTTTCCCTTTCTCTCCAACCACGACCTGAGACTCTCCAACTCAGTTTTAGACTTCTCTCAACTTCCCTTAATCATTTCCAAGAGTTTCCAAGTGGTAGAACTCAAGTTAGAGCTCTAGAAACCAAAATAGATCAAAACTAGTCAAGGTAGTTCTACTAATTCTTCTTCTTATGTTTTGTTTTCTAATTTCAATTCACCACTTTCTCTCAATTAAATAATGGTTCCTCTAGGTTCTCTTGAGTCCTAAAATCAGTTTTAAAGCCTTGGGAATCAATTTGGTGGAGGTAGAAGGCGAGAGCTTCAATAAAAACTCAAACTAGTCAAGGTGAGGATTATGTAGGATTTTGAAGTTATAGTTAATTTCTTTTGTTTCAGCTCTTAAACCAAGGTTATTGTTTGATGAATAATGGTCCTAGGAACCCTTACATATTACGAGAAACATAAAATTTAAGTAGAGGATTAAATTTAAACCTAAGGCCCCAAAGTTGCTATTTATGGATTTAAGTGCTTTCATGTGTAGTAGATTAAGTTTCCTATATTTGCAATCTGATTTTATAAACTTGGAGTCTATATTTTATTGATCTTATTGTTTATGACACTTAATTGGTAGCTGGTTGTGATGAAAAACAAGTATAAAACTGGTTTTAAACTTGTTTAAACCGAAAAAGAGTTCAAGTGCACTTAGATTATTCTAAGTGATCCTCTTTGATGTGTATATGTGAGAATTAGATTATTAATTATTATTACAAGTTTAAAACCACAATTTTAATTATGTGGAAATGTCCTAAAAATAGAGCAGGTACTGTCCAAATATTTTTAAAATGAAATGGCACTATGTAGAAGCAAATGAGCTAGTTTTTACGAAATTATGTACCATTTTGGATTAGTTTTGTGCTAATGAACTAGCATTTATATTTTAGTACTTTTAAACAGTTTTCAATACTAGTTATTGAGTACCAAGTACCTTAAGTGATTTGTATGCTTCCGAGTTATTATATGATCAAGTTTCCTAATTTGGTGAAAGTTGTGATTTCGGTCTTATCCAAGTATCTTAGTTCATTCATTCTAGAAAAATGTGCATCTTGAATAAAAGAATTTCATGACAGGTGATTGGCACACCAATCTCTAGGGGATATTGACTCTTTCTACTATCAATTTCTATTCAGGACACGAAGTAAGTAAAGACTTACAACTGCATCACAAGAACTATATAGAATATTGGTTATGTGAAACTTGTTTATTCTTGAAAGTTATGAAATGGCATGTGCATGGCATGTCTTGCATAGAAATTGAGAATTTCATTGTAGGGTATTTGAAAGTGAGTACTATTATACCAATTTTATAAGATAGGTTTTAACGGCAATTGCTAGTCTCTCAGAGCTGGATAGGTAAGTCTGTTGATGCAGACTCTCCTGTTGAAGCGGGACTTGCGGATCTTGTGATGTGTCTCGTTGAAGCGGGACAATTTTAGCGCGGTGTGGGATGCCCCTTTAATAAGGGAAGGAGTTTTCAGAAACCTCACACGACGGTCGCATCTTATTTTTACTCTTGGCTAGGGTTTCTGCCCAATGTTATCACGGCCTATCGACTTACGGGACTAGCAGTGTGCTAAGGGGCCCAACTATGAATGTTTTTAAAGAAAATGTATGGATTCAAATGTTTAAGAAAGAAAAATGTACAATGGGAACTTGATGAGATTTTATAGCATACATAAGCATGCATAGTTTTTACTTATTGAGCTTTAGCTCATTTTAGTCTTATGATGCAGATGAGCAGGCACATTTTGGTGCTGACTAGCTGGTTGCCTTTTATCGCCATGATCATACAGATGTGGACGAGCTTGACCTGTGAGCGACATTTTTTTGTGTTGAGATATTTTGGTATAATGTAAATACTACTGCTGATGACAAAATAGACGGATGAAAATCTCTTTTGATTAAACATTTTGTAAAGACACTTTTAACAAGAAATGTCATGCAGTTGCTATTGTTTAAAAGGTTTGGAAAGTTTAAATTTTTCCGCCTTTTTATAAAACTAAAGATAATGTTTAAGAAAGAATAACACTTCTTAGTTTGGCTGTATATGACATTATGGTTAAACTAGGGGGCGTTACACAAAGAAATGCTGGATGCCAAAACTAGGTACAACTAGTTGGAGAAGTTAGCACTCGCCTTGATCATAACTTCTAGGAAGCTTCGACCATACTTCCAATACCACCCCATCATAGTACTCACCACGTTCCCACTCAAATCCATCCTGCACAAGCCAGAGTTATCAAGGAGACTTACCAAGCGGGTAGTGGAACTCAGTGAGTACGACATAACTTGTATTGAAATGTCTGGTATTAGCTAATTTCGTTGCTGATTTTAGTCCTAACACTCATTTGTAGGCAGAAAAGGAATTATTCGGCCTAAACTATGGGCCCTCATTCGCTGCATGAAATCTCAACCATTGACTCTCAAAGGGAAGAAACACATAACAATTTTTTCAATGTTTGTCACAAGTCTTAAGACAAGTAATAAGGTTACATTCAACAAGACGATAGACAAGATTATACTGTCCTTTCTCTTCAGGATACTCTTTGAAATAATAACAAGAGAAAATGTCTCTAAGACTAGCAAGTAGTTCCATCCTCTCAGCAAGAATCTCTACAGTTAGTAAAATGCACCAAGTATTCGGCATCAGCTGGTTTGGTCAAATAGTGTGAAAAGCACATATTTCCTCTACTAAATTTAGAAGTAGGAGGTGGAACCTGGTTTTAAAAGTAAGTTCATACATGCATATCGAATCTGGAAGCTTTGAGTCTACCCTCTTATATTTGTGGGGAGCATGTAATTTGACACTATTAGGTATCCTATAAATACTGTGAAAATTAATAAGGTCTTTTGGCTCTATCTTTGACATAGGGTTTTTAAACAATAAATTTCTACTCTTAACTCCTGGAATAAGACTATTTACATCTAAAAAAGAAGACTCCAGATATGTGATACTTGTTTCCTACAAAAGTTACAGTAGTCTCAACCAGAACCCCGCATGGGATGAATGAACCTCTTGAAGAAGAACATATTTCTTCCTCCTCCTCACTACCTAGTGACTCTGATCTAAGGGCAGACATAGCAATCACCTTCAGCTAGACCTAGATCATAAAACTACTAATCCTAAAATTAGTATCTCTCTATGAATAAAGCCAATTGGACATTTAAAGAGACTAAGCAAGAGCAACTATGCTAGGTGCATTCATCCTAAAATGCATGATTCCAAAGAAAGCTCAAGCTATATACCTAGAGAGCATTCATCTTAAGACCATATGTCTAAATGCACTCATCATCACAACAACACTTAAACTAGGAGCGTTCATCCTAAAGTAACACATTGAAAAAGCACCATCTTAAGACAACATGATTAAGTTGCATTCATTTTAGATGCGTATGGTCATACTCATAGCTATACTATTAATAGGAGCATTCATCCTTCAAGAGAACTATAATGTTCAACAACTTTAATCCAATGAGAGTACATATTCTTATAGGATCTTCGAATTGATTCTTCATCCAGTTCGGATTCATCAGTATAACAATCATATACTATGTCTGATGGTACAACAAGACTATCAGACGCAAGTTATGTTGCAACATTATCTGTAGAACTATGTACTCAACACACATCATCTGATACTAATAAAATACCAAAAGCAACATACGTACATATATGTGTTTCATCTTCCTCTTGAATTCTTTCTGACTCCTCATCACTCTAAGAGGTAGTCATAGCCTTAGATTTATTCTTTAGGGTGTTGGCACACTCTATTTGTATGTGTCCATAACCCTCACACTCCCTACACTGAATACATTTCTTTTTATCTTTAGGAACATCAGATTTAGGAAGAGTGGACTTACCTTTACTCGAATCGCTACCCTTTGACTATCTACCAATATTTTAAAAAAACTTGTTAAAGTTTTTGGACAGTAGAGCTAGCTCGTCATTAACATTTCCTTCTTCACTCATAGCCAGTTCAGGGTTTACTTTAAGAGCAATTGAGTTATCATTTTTCCTATGCTTGATATTCTTCTCGTATGTTTGCAAGGATCCCATAAGTTCCTCAACCTTCATGGTGTCGAGATTCTTGCTCTCTTCAATAGCCCTGAGTTTTGGTTGAAAACTGTTAGATAAACAATGAAATATTTTTCTAATTATTTTAGTATCTAAAAAACACTTTCCAAGAGGAAAAGCTTCTTTAGAAATATCATATAATTTAACAAAATATTCAGACAAGATTTTATTCTCTCTCTTTTTTTTTAATTCCTCAAATTTTAGATGTTGAAATAACTAATTTAGTTCTTTTCATATCACCAGACCCTTCAAAATGAGTTTGTAAAATATCTCATGCCTTCTTAGCAGATTTGTAATTTGTTATCATTTCGATTCGAGTAGCATCAACTCCATTGAGAATGGCATATAATGCCTTAGAGTTGTAATTAGCCAGTTTGTCATCATCAAATGACCAATTGAGTTCATGTTTAGGAATAAGATTCCCTTAATCATATTTAGTGATTGGTGGTTTCCAACTGGTGAGAACAGATCTCTAAGACCTTTCATCAATAGATTTGATGAAAGCCTTTATGCGTACCTTCCAATATGAATAGTTGGTGCCATCAAGTAGTGAAAAGGCGTAAAATGGACCCATCTTTAGCAAGATACGACATACCTGAAAAATATGATTAAAAATCTATAAGACCTCACAAAACAAACCGTTGGTAACCTTATCTAATACTAATTGTTATGACCATTTCTTGTGTTCTTACCGATAATAATTAATTTGTCAGATTAATTATGTAAGGTGGTGATACGGAATTGTAGCAAGGATGTTGTAACAATAAAAAATAAAAAATTGATACATAATATTTTTACCTAGTACAACTATCTCCCGATAGTCTACATCCAAGGGGTCACGCCTTGAGAAATAAACGTATTAGTAAAGATCAATGTGAGTACAAATACTAATCAAATTTAAAAGACTCCCACTTTCAAATGTTGCAACATATAAGTACTCCTTTACCAATCCATCTAATAAACTCTCTTTGACTTGATGTTATTCATTCTATCTGAGCTCCCTTCAAATTTCTTGTAATCTCTTTCTCTCGAAGACTTCTCGTACCTCTCCCGAACTACTCTCACGACTAGAAATCCCTCCTAGTCTATCAACATAAAGTATAGACAGAGTTTACAAACTATTACTCTAATGGCAATTACAAATATTCAAGTCACCTAAAGGATTCTGTCCTAGACACTCTTAGTTATAGTGTTTGAGGTCCTCCAATACTTGATAATGTGCAAGACAACTTTCAATCACAATAGATGTTGATTAGAAGATAAAATAATCAGTTAAAGATAGCAAAATCGTAATCAAGAATGATCTGAAATTAAATGTTGATTCTGTACAGCGATGTTACAACATTGACTCTGTCTAAACAGTCATGTTGTAATATTCTGGGAAAGATACTGATTTGTTTCATGAAATAACAAATTCGATTTCTCTTCATTTGATTAGCAAATTAATATAGTAAAAACATTCAAACACATCTAGAATCAACTTAGAATATAAAAGGAAACGACAACCTTGAAATTCCTTTTTAGAAATAAAACGATTACTTTCTCATACAACACGATTGTTTCCATTAAAAAACTCGAACGAGCTGTCAAATAGATTAGGTAAAATAAAGCTCAAATACCTGATAAGATTAGAGTCTGATTAGACTAATTTATAATGGATTGACGCAATCACATATTAATCAAATCTTTACTAATCACGACTTAAAAGAGAAAGAATTATGAAGATTTAATTTCCCTACAAAGCAAACATTAATCATAAATAATTCTAATCAAATCATATTAAAATTATCCAATTATTCAATCGAAAGACAGCTGTAGATTCTGTTAAACACAAATAATACTAGGTCAAATATTCCAGTCAGTGTTGCAATATTTATCCAGATTCATTGTCAATTCAAAACAAACAATGATGTTGCAATGTCTAAATCACAAAAGATTTTGCATTTTCAATCTCCCATTTTGGTATTTTTAGGTAAAATATTTGTTCTTGCAAAAATAAGATAGTGTGTGTTTGGCTAAGAATTTTGTGTACTCCCTTTTTTTTGTCAAAAAGTTCCAGAATGATGAGGGAATATACGCAATATCAATCCTGCAGAAGTTATAACATATCGAAATATATCATATGAAAACCAAATTCCATATATATAATAGACCAGTCATAGAAAATGCTCAATATGAGCTAAATCCTGCAGAAAATAGATATAGAAACAAAATGCCAAACTAGAAATTGTCTGTGATGTGAATCATTTATTTAAATAGGAAAATAAAAACATAAAAAGAAATTCAAGCAGTTGGTGGATCAGAAGAATTATCTTCCACATCAATGTCCATTGTGGTTCAGATAGTAGTCAACATCTTCTCCATTTTATCAAGTTGGGCTATCACACCAAAGGTTGCAACACCTGCATATGCAGCAGAAGATGTTGTAACATTAAGATCAGAAGCAGCAGTAGCTTGATTTTTCTCCCCTTTAATTGGTTCCTTCTTTTTCAGGCGAAATACTATCTTATGAGGTAGAGGAGTAAGATACTCAGAACTATACTAAGGTGGTTTTTATTTTGTTAAGAACACCATAAATGAGGGCTGGAAAGATGAGTCTGTTTGTTAGAGTGGTATTGTATCTGAGAGCACAAATATCATTGAAGATCAGCTGAGCTAAATTGACTTGACCACTTGTTCCAACATTATATAGAAAGCAGACAAAATCTCCATGTAAAGTATTTGAATGGGTTGTTGGCATCTAATTATTAATTGAAATACAATGCAAGCCTTTATACTTTAGTGTTAAATCCAAAGTCTTGAAAAATACTATTCTTTGGCCATTGGATTAGGTATATAACAGCTCACTAGCAACCTCATTCTGAGGAAATTCTTTATCAAAATCATCAATAGGCCATATGAGAATGTTTAGAAAATCAGCTATCATAGCAGGTGAGAAATCATACACATATTCCCTAATAAAGACTTTACGATAACCTGGTGTTCCTAGTTTATCTAAATTGCCGTAAGGTTGGAATAGAATTCCTGAACAACTTTAGGTACAGATCCTTTTATGTTTGTGTGATGACCTAAACCCGGGTTTGTGGCAAAAGAATAATTTTATAAATTTTAAATCAGTAAATATATTTTTACGAACTATTGAAAAAGTTTCTATTTTCTAAAACCTTTGAAAAGGACAACTTTTAGAAGAAAACGGCAACTTTAGAAAACTCATAATAATTACCCATAAATTAAATTTCACCCTTTGAAATCACTCATTTCGTATCATACTAAAAAGGCCAAACATCTAAAATTTTAATTGTCTTTTTACAATTTCCAAAACATCATTAAATCATGAAGTAAATAATCGTGATTTAAAATCTCTTCATACATCTACTTGTAAGTATATTTAAAACATAGCTAAATAATCATTGAAGAAAAGAAGAGAATCTACAACGGGATACGAACCCAACGTAAAGGACATGACTGTGAAGAACAATTCTAGTATTGCAACTAGCCAACCGTAATTCTATCTCGAACTTGCAATCCTAAAAAGGGAAAGATAAGTGGAGGGTGAGCATGAAATGTCCAGTAGGATATCCAATTATGTTTTTAAAAAACTATTTAGTTTTGAAAACACATACACGGTTAAATATTCTAAAAAATAGTTTATAAAACATCTGAATAGTCAAATCAATCTTATATCATAGTCGAAACCATCATCAAAATCTGTAATCAAAATCATAATTAAATCCGTACAAAAACCATGTAGTAAAACCATAATGCACATATAACAAATCATTACATCCCATAAGCTCACATTCTCTCATTATGAACCAGAGTAACTCATACTACCTGTACTAAGTACTCTGTGCCTGATACCTATTCTAGAAAATCGGAGGGACAACTATGTGTCTATGCCTACCAAACCGGATGGACAACTGAATGCCCGCACCTACCGAGTGGAGATAACTAAAAGATCCCGTGTGGGTTTACAGGCTCTCATCGAGGGAGGGGGTACTGTCCGCCTACTAAACACCACGATGCCTAAGATGGATTTCATGTGTAATCCTATAGTATATGCAATATGAGGGGTGGTACAAATAACCATGCAGTGATTTAACATTTTAGACATGCTCTAATTTGCAATTCAAAGTTGTTTGTGCTTTTTACAATTTTGGTAACATAACACATGTATTTTTAGTCAAACCCAAAAATTAATCATGTATAAAACTATTCATAAAACCATTCAGAGCAGTCCACATTTTCAAAAAATATTATAATCACATTTTATAAAAATATAGGAAACATGGTAATTGAATCTCCTACCTCAAAGCGGTGGCTATACCAAGGTATATATGCTCGTTTCTCATTGATCGATTTGGTGCTCGAAAGGCATTTTCATCAATCTCGTTCACTCACTTTAATGGTTGACTTTTCTAATAGAATCTCAAATTATAAAACCAAATTCACCAATGTGTTCGTAACATCCAAAATAACTAGATTAGGTATATAACTCGACTAATTTGGGTTCGGGCCAAAACCCGACCTGTGGCATGCAAAACGAGAATATTCACGAGCCTCGTATCTCAAAATTTATGTCATTTCGAAACATATCAATATTATTTATCAAAACTCATTTCTCAACCTTATTAAACCAAAATTTGAAGTCAAAACTTTGTTTTGAGGTCCCGAGCCTTAATTGGGTCTTACTTTTAAAAAGTTACGAAAATATCACTTTTTCGAAAGTATTTGCAAAAATACCAATGTTCTGAATATATACAAATATACCACTTTCACATTTTTACTCCTCCAGCCCGAGGCCCAGGCAGCCCAATACGTTTTAAGATTACAAAATACTATTTATTTTTTAATCGGATTATGAATATATCAACTTTCTGGGTTTATTTATAAAAATACCAACTTTTCTATATTCGGCCCAATGCCCATGATCAGCTATATCATACCTATGGCCTAGCACTATGTCACATTTCAAAAATACCATTTTTATGAATCTGAATTACAAAATTATCAACTTTTAGAATCTAGTTTACGTAAATACCATCTTCACGGAACTATTTATAAATGCATCAATTCTTCATCAGAAAAGTGGCTTAAATCCATATTCTAATTTCAAGTAGGCGGAACCGAATAAATTAGGTGAATACCATTTTTTTTCCTCATTAATTAAATCTACCACCATACCACTTTTTTAAATGAATTCTTGATGAATTCTTGACGAATTCTTGATGATCTTGACAAATTCTTGACAGATTCTTGACGTTAGTAGTAATCTTGACAGATTCTTGACGAATTCTTGATGAATTATTGACAGATTTTTAACTAATTCCCTCCCAAAAGTGGCAGAATCTAATAGTGGTGGTAAATTTAGTTAAACAGTTGAAAAAAGTGGTAATTATCTAATTAACCCAGGCAAACCTCTCTTCTCATAAGTTTTTCATATCAAATTCATTCCCATATTTACTATAGTATCAATTCTCTAAAAATATTTATAAAAATACCAATAATCCATTAATATGCCAAAACCTTACTGAAGCTGATCCGAGTCTGATGAAGGGTTGTGCAACATTGAGGATGACCAACCTAGTTCGCCTGCACTGCTATTGAGAAATTCTGATTGCCCGACGGAAGCGATTCGTCGAAAACAGTGGCGGAGACGTTCTGTTCGAACTTCCCAATTGCGTGCTTGGCAGTGGCTAAGGCGAGGAGCTCGGTGGTGGAGTTTTGTCACCGATAAATGGATGAGTGAGGTTGGTGATGGTCCAAGAGCTCTTCACTCGTCGGTGGTGCTCGAGGTGTGGCTCTCCTGGCTGCACAACGAGTGAAAGGAGGTCGCGGAGCTATCTTATTCATGGGCTCCCTTTGGCATCGAGACGGCATGGCAGATGATGAGGGCCAAAGAGGTGACCAAAGTGTTAGGGTTTTTGCCATAAAAGCATGTATATTTTGGATATTTGCTGAATTAATAAAATGACATTTTTCTATTTGAATTTGTGCATAATTGGTATGTCTTTAAATATCAAAAAATCTCTAGTTTATTTATGTGACCATAAATTTAGTATATAAGTGTTATATACATGAGAATTAAATTTATGGATAATAAACTAAATATAGTCCGTAATAATTAATTAAAGTTTGGGATCTTTAATTAAATATTATTAGTTCGGTTCATTAACATTGAGAATGTAATAGTCTTATCCGGACTATTGATGTGTTGACATCATAATAGAGGTACTTTATATAATTCGATTATATAGGACTGGACCAGACATGATTTGAATCTCACATAAATTCCGTTAGCTGTTGAGAGTTCAAATAATGTCACTAGATGATCATATGTAGATCAATCTTAATCCTGAGTAGTTATAGACTCTTATTTATAATATTATGTTCTTTGACATACATGATAAAGGTTTGTTTTTTAAACAGATCGAAATACTTGTATCTTGGGAACATGAGGAGATGAGTAGCTGGAAATGTAGCTTAGAGATATGGAATCCATTCCTTCCATTAGGAAGTTAGAAAGATGATTCCCTTATGTATTGATTCAGGACTTGAACAATTTCAGTACTCAATTTATAATAGATTTATAAATTAATTGTTCATTAGAGAATCAATGGTATACGAGGATAAAGATGTAATTGGAGACGTAAACGGAATATAACCTAGCTCCAATTATGAATTGTCTATGGAGTATTGAACTACATGTAATGATTAAATCGATGGACTGCTCGCTGTTTTCTGAGTAAATTAATTCTGTAACTTCAAGAGTGCAATTCCAGATTTTTAGTGGAGTAATATTGGAATTAATAAATTAGACAAATTAATTAAAAAGTTTAATTAATTATCATAATTTATTGGAGCTTGAATTACAGGTCCATAGGTCCCCAATTCCACCTTTTACAAACACTGTACTGGATATTACATTATTTCTGTTACTGCACACTTTGTCTAGATAAATAGTTTATCTATATGTAATTAATAATTGTTATTAATTAATTATTTAATTAATTAATTTTTGAATTAATTAATTTAAATTTATGGAAGGATAAGTTTCCCAATTTGTTTAAATTTTGAATTTAAAAATATCTAATTATCAAATAATTAGATAAATAGAAATTTGGAAACTGACTGAATTTTTCTTATTTAGATATATATATTAATTAATTTAAATATATATATACTTTACGTTTCTTATTAAAAAAGGTTACGGCAAAGTTTTTTTTTTAAACCGTATATATATATATATTAGTTAATTTATTAAATATTTTAATAAACAGATATATATATATAAAGAAAACCTAGTAGAAAAAGAACACTACGTATTATTTTCTACAGAGCCTCCAAAAATTAGAGAGAAAAAGAAGAGTGTCTTCCTATTCTCTGTAGAACAAAAACTCTTGCAATCTCATGTGTTGTGAAAATTGCAAGTGCCTAAAGTGTGAGTTTAAGAAATTGTACGCAACGCCCACACGTTTATCCAGTTGTGCTTGAGGCTTGGATTATAAGATCGTGGTTTAGAAGACAGTAAAGCTAGGATCCGCTGATAGGTTACAAGAGGTATTAGATCTATTCTCTTTGTATGTTCCTATTTGTTATGTATTAATACTATGCACTCATATAGTCAATTATTTTGAGAAAATTTTTTAATATTCTTGGGCCAATCTTCCGCTGCAAAAATCGTTTTTAAATCCAACAATTGGTATCAGAGCGATTATATGAGTATATAGTATTAATTATCTGTATGCATGAGTGGGTATTGCATTATTTTTTATATGTATTTGATAATGAATAGATGATTATCATATGATGGATGTATGGTTGATATTTAGTCGTTAATTATATAGTTCCTTAGGATTTAATTTTTTGTAATTTATTTTGATTAGATCAAAATATGTAAACCCTAATTTTGGGGTATAGGCTTTGTTGTATTTTTTATTTTTTATTTTTCTTTCTTTTTCCTTATAATGTACAAAGAAGATGATGGAGATGTTTCCGCTTGAAGCCGACCCGACGTCCCAAAGAACTCAAAAAAAAAAGTTTTTCTTTTATTTACAAAAGTTAAATATACGTAAATTTTTACATATATATAACTAATTAATTAATAAAAAAGTTAAATATATATATATATATTAATTTGATTAATATATCTACTTATTAAATAGTTTAATAAAATATGATATATATATAATGTAACTTACGTTTAAAAGGCCCAGGCCCAAATGATTATTGGATAATCATATGGGCTAGGCTAGTTTTATGAAAACTATTTACAGGAATATCATTTTTTACAAATATGATTTGTAAAAATACCAAAAGAAGAAAAGAGGCCCAAGAAGATCAGCGGATAGCTTTCAGGCCTGCATGCTTTTAGCTCTTTGTAATTTTTATTATTTTATTGGGTTATAATTTCCTAAGGGACCCGGCCAAATATCATTTTATTTTATTTTATTGTTATATTATATGTGATATGTATAATATGACCATGCATAATAACATGTCATTCATTATACCCACTCATAGTCATTTATGAATGTCATGCATACATGTTATATTCATGCTAAAATAGTTTAGTTAGAATATGACTAATTTAATTAGATTAAATAATTAAATAGGAATAAAAAAATTGAATAATATGCTTTGAATTTAATAGTTAAATTTTGGTAATATCACACTTATTTAATTTAGGCTATCCTTATTAATTAGATTAATTAGATTAGCCAAATTATTCCTATAATAATAAATTTAGATTTTCAGAAAATCTAGTAATTTATTTAGGACCAATAAGATTGGACTAATAAATTAACCTAGAAAATTATATTAGATATAATGATTAGGTTAAATAAAACATTGGATGTTTATTAGAAAAAACACATAAGATTTTAAAATAATGAGTGGGAGAGGGGTATATGACAATATATCCCACGGTCTCCATTATTAATTAAGCACCGTGAGATTTAATTGGCGCCTAGAGATGCTTAGATTTCGTCCTCCCTGCGGAGGGTGTCCATTTAAATTAATAACAAGGCTTAATTTCCAAGAGATAGGATTTTAGAATATATTTCAAAATTGACCTACCCTACGGCGGTAATTTTGAGTTAAGTTGCTAAAATCTGAAATAATGGGTCACACTCATGAGGATACAATTAAACTGTTAATAGTATCTTGACCATAAAACGGTAGTTAATAAATAAAAGAAAATGTGAGATATTTTGATGTTTTATTTATTAATTGAGAATGTCTCAATTCAATTAATAATTATGTGACCTATCCTACGACGGCACCTAATTAGAGAAAATTGAATTACCGTGGAATTAGTAAATAAGTTTATGTGTTTACTTACTTGCATCATTCATCACGTTTACTATTTCGAATTCTTTGTGATATTTATTTTTAAATATGTTGAATGTTATTTTATTTATCTAATTTCAGCAAATATGTCAATCTCGAATCCCATTATCGCTTTACTCGCAAATGAAAAATTAACTGGAGATAATTTTATCAAGTGGAAAAGTAATATGAACATCGTGCTTGTTAGTGAAGACTACAAGTTTGTGCTTACGGAGGAATGTCCTCCACAACCCGCCGCTAATGCTATTCGTGTTGCACGAGAAAGCTATGAAAAGTGGACTCATGCCAATAATAAAGCTCGCTGCTACATGTTAGCAGGCATGACTGACGTGCTTAGAGCTAAGCACGAAAGGATGGAGACTGCTTATGAGATAATGGAGTCTTTCCAGGCCATGTTTGGGCAACAATCTGATCAATCTCGTCATGGCGCTATTAAAAAGGCTATGAGTGCGAAGATGAAAAGAGGAACTCCGGTGAGAGATTATGTTTTGAACATGATCAATTACTTTGGAGAGGCTGAAGTTCACGGGGCTACGATCGATGATCGCACCCAAGTGAGTATGATTTTGGAATCACTCTCACCTGATTTTCTTCAGTTCAAGAGCAACTATGTTATGAACAAGTTGAATTATACGATGACTCAGCTGCTCAATGAACTGCAAACCTTTGAATCAATATCGAAAGATAAAGGTAAAGATAGCTCAGCAACTGTTGCTGAAGCAAATATTGCAGAAGAAAATCCCTCTACCTCTAACAAAAATAAGAAGAGGAAGAACAAGGGTGCCTCTGGATCTAAGCCTAAAAAGAGCAAGAGGGGCAATACAAGTACCAAGAAGAACAACTACAAGGACAAAAAGCCTAAGGAAAAATGTTTTCACTGCGGAGTTGATGGGCATTGGAAGAGAAACTGTAACAAGTATCTCTCCGAATTGAAAGAGAAGAAGAAAGGTAAATATGATTTACTTGTTCTAGAAGCTTGTTTAGTGGAAGAAGATTTATTTGATATATCTCCTTGGATAGTTAATTCAGGAGCCACTAATCATGTTTGTTCTTCTTTTCAGATGCTTAGTTCTTCAAGGGAGCTTGCCGACGGGGAATTCACGATGAGAGTAGGCAATGGAGCCAAAGTTTCGGTAAAAGCAGTGAGAGTCGTCCGTCTTCATTTCAAGAATAAATTTTTGTTATTGAACAATGTTTATTTTATTCCCGTTTTTCATAGGAATTTGATTTCTATGTCAAGATTATTTGAACAAATGTTTGGTATTTCTTTTCTTAATAATAAGATTATTATTTCTAGAAATAGTTTAAATATTTGTTCTGCAAAAATAGAGAATGGACTTTACATGTTAAGGCCGGATGAACAATCACTGCTTAATACCGAAATGTTTAAAGCAGAACATCCCAAATCTAAAAAGCTAAAAGTTTCTCATGATGGCGATACATATCTTTGGCACCTTAGGTTAGGGCATATTAATCTAGATAGGATAAATAGACTTGTAAAGGATGGTCCTTTAAGAGAGCTAAAAGTTGGCACTCTACCAGTTTGTGAATCTTGTCTAGAAGGAAAAATGACTAAGAGACCTTTCTCAGCAAAGGGCGAAAGGACCAAAGAACCCCTTGAGCTTGTACATAGCGATGTATGTGGTCCATTGAATGTACAAGCAAAAGGTGGTTACGAATATTTTGTCACATTTATTGACGATTATTCAAGATATGGATACGTGTACCTAATGTAAAGAAAATTTGAAACCTTTGAAAAGTTCAAAGAATTCACAGCAGAAGCTGAAAAGCAATTAGGTAAGTCATTAAAAACTCTTCGATCAGATCGAGGAGGTGAATACCTTGATAATGAATTCAAGGATCACTTGCTGGAGAATGGCATCCTATCCCAACTCACAGTACCTGGAACACCACAACAGAATGGTATTGCAGAAAGGAGAAACCGAACATTGCTTGATATGGTTAGATCAATGATGAGCTACTCTTCCCTACCACTCTCATTCTGGGATTATGCAATGCAAACCGCTGTTTACATTTTGAATGTAGTACCTTCCAAGTCTATCCAAAAGACACCTTTAGAGTTATGGAATGGGCGCAAACCTAGTTTACGTCACATCCGCGTATGGGGGTGCCTAGCACATGTACTGAAAGGAAAAACTGGGAAGCTAGAACTACGTACAGAGGTTTGTTTATTTGTAGGTTATCCAGAAGGCATGAGAGGAGGTTTGTTTTATAGTCCTCAAGAGAAAAAAGTATTTGTATCAACAAATGCCACTTTTCTTGAAAATGATTATATGATAGATTTCAAACCTCGAAGTAAAGTTGTACTAGAGGAATTACTTTCTGATCAGATCAGACCACAACCAACAACAGTTGTTGAACGACAAAATTATGAGACCACTATTCCAGATCAGAATACCTTGGCAACTCGACATAGTGGGAGGGTTATTAGACCACCTGCTCGCTACAGGGAAGTTGGAGAAGCACATGTTGCTGTTTCCGATAGTAGCCAAGATGATCCATTGACATACAAGCATGCAATGGAAGATTCTGATAAGGAAAAATGGCAAGAGGCTATGAACCAAGAAATGGAATCCATGTATTCTAATTCTGTCTGGGAACTTGTAGATCTACTTGAAGATGTCAGGCCCATTGGATGTAAATGGATCTATAAAAGGAAAAGAGGTGTAGATGGAAAAGTTGAAATGTTTAAGGCTAGGTTAGTGGCAAAGGGTTATACCCAAAAAGAGGGAGTTGACTATGAGGAGACTTTCTCGCCAGTAGCCATGCTTAAATCTATATGTATCCTCTTTTCCATTGCTGCATGTTTAGACTATGAAATGTGGCAAATGGATGTCAAGACCGCTTTTTTGAATGGCTATCTTGAAGAAAGCATCTATATGGTGCAATCAGAAGGTTTTGTAGCTAAAGGCCAAGAGCAAAAAGTCTGCAAGCTACTTAGGTCCATTTATGGGCTTAAGCAAGCTTTAAGATCATGGAATCTAAGATTTGATGAGACGATTAAATCTTATAGTTTCGATCAAAATATTGATGAACCTTGTGTATACAAGTACATCAAAGACAAGAAAGTGGTCTTCCTAGTTCTTTATGTAGATGATATTTTGCTCATTGGGAATGATGTAGAAATATTATCTAATATAAAGAAGTGGCTAGCCGAGCAATTCCAAATGAAAGATTTGGGAGAAGCAAGTTATGTGCTTGGGATCCAGATTATTCGAGATCGCAAGAACAGACTTTTGGCACTGTCTCAAGCATCTTATATTGATAAGGTGCTCATTCGTTTTTCGATGCAAAACTCCAAGAAAGGACAGTTACCTTCTTGACATGGAGTTATTCTTTCTAAGGAGCAATGTCCCAAGACACCTCAAGAGGAAGAGGATATGAGACGGGTTCCTTATGCGTCTGCAGTTGGCAGCCTTATGTACGCCATGTTGTATACTAGGCCTGACATATGCTACGCAGTTGGGATAGTCAGTCGTTTTCAATCAAATCCAGGATTAGATCACTGGATAGCGGTAAAGCATATTCTCAAGTATCTTAGGAGAACGAGAAATTATATGCTGGTTTATTCAAGTCAAGACTTGATTTCTACTGGTTACATTGATTCTGATTTTCAATCAGACAAAGATACTCGAAAGTCGACATCTGGGTCAGTGTTCACTCTTGGTGGTGGAGTCGTTGTCTGGAGAAGTGTTAAACAATCTAGCACTGTAGATTCTACTATGGAAGCAGAATACATGGCAGCTTGTGAAGCAGCTAAAGAAGCAGTTTGGCTCAGAAAGTTCTTTACTGATTTGGAAGTTGTTCCAAATATGGATAAGCCATTGACTTTGAGAGTTACTTGGAGGGTTTAGGATTGAGAGACATGTCTCACCTGCTTTAGTGCAAGTGGGAGATTGTTAGGGTTTTTGCCATAAAAGCATGTATATTTTGGATATTTGCTGAATTAATGAAATGACATTTTTCTATTTGAATTTGTGCATAATTGGTATGTCTTTAAATATCAGAAAATCTCTAGTTTATTTATGTGACCATAAATTTAGTATATAAGTGTTATATACATGAGGATTAAATTTATGGATACTAAACTAAATATAGTCCGTAATAATTAATTAAACTTTGGGATCTTTAATTAAATATTATTAGTACGGTCCATTAACATTGAGAATGTAATAGTCTTATCCGGACTATTGATGTGTTGACATCATAATAGAGGTACTTTGTATAATTCGATTATATAGGACTGGACCAGACATGATTTGAATCTAACATAAATTCCTTTAACTGTTGAGAGTTCAAATAATGTCACTAGATGATCATATGTAGATCAATCTTAATCCTGAATAGTTATAGACTCCTATTTATAACATAATGTTCTTTAACATACTTGTTAAAGATTTGTTCTTTTTTTAAACAGATCAAAATACCTGTATCTTGGGAGCATGATGAAATGAGTAGCTGGGAATGTAACTTACAGATATGGAATCCATTCCTTCCATTAGGAAG
>JXTC01000220.1:500352-510802 GCA_002914845.1 Trema orientale
ATTTATTTTATTAAATAGTTTAATAATGAAATAAATATATATATATATAAAGAAAACCTTAGCAGATAATAGAGAAACACTACGTATTATTTTCTACAGAACCTCCATAAACTAGAGAGAAAAAGAAGAGAGTCTTCCTATTCTCTATAGAACAAACTCTTGCAATCTCATGTGTTAAGAATATTGCAAGTGCCTAAAGTATGAGTTTTAAGAAATTGTACGCAACGCTCACACATTTATCAAGTTGTGCTTGAGGCTTGGATTGGAAGATCGTGGTTTAGAAGACAAAAAAACTAGGATCCACTGATAGGCTACAAGAGGTATTAGATTTATTCTCTTTGTATGTTTCTATTTGCTATGAATTAATACTATGCACTCATATAGTCAATTGTTTTGAGAAAATTTTTGAACGTTCCTGGGCCAATCTTCCGCTGCAAAAATTGTTTTAAAACCAACATTATCTGCATAGGATCTTTTCCTCCAATATCACAAAACGATGTTGCAACATTAATGTTGCTAGTGGATTTTTCTCAAATTAACCCTCTTTTGAAATCGGAGATTGTGGCAGAAACGGCCGGCACTGGTGATGGAACGACTAGAGCAGTTGGAGTAGGAGTTTCTTAAGTCGATTGAACAAATGGAACAGCTTCAATTGAAGATTATAGTTTAACTAGTGGTTCAATTTAAGAGCTCGTGACTTGGGTCTTTTGAACTATCATCGGAGATGGTGAAGGAACAGCCTTCTTCTTCATCGGAGTCGAGGAAGATGACAGCTTTCCTTTGCCAGAGGCTGAAGAGTCACTTTTCTTCCTACTTTTTGTGTTCACCATTTTCGAATATGTTGAAACAGAGAAACACACAAGGCTTTCTAGATAAATAGTAAGTGACAGAGAGTATGAGCGTGGGTTAGAGACAAATGAGAGAAAATAGACAAGAATTCATTCAGTTACCCTAATTTGAAAAAGGAAACTGAGTCAATTTGGAGGCAAATTGAAATTAGAAAACTATAATGAGAGCAAATCTTGGGAACATGTAAAGATAACATCAGCAGCAGTTTTATCCGATTTTCCCTTTTATTTTCATAAAAAGAAAGAAATCAACTAAGTTCATTCCTCATTGAAATTAATATTGTATACCCTCAAAATTGAAATAATATTTAAGGTAACCATATAGACAAAAAGAAATTGATGAGATAATTCCTATTATAAATAGATTTTAAAATAGACAAAACTTACCATTTTCATTTGCAAAATTTCATAGAACTTTATCCGATTAATTGATTATCTATGACTAAGAATTGACTTTCTAAAGATAATTGATCTCATAAAAGTAGTATGATTTGTGTTTTGGTACTACATATATTCTTTGATGTTGTAACATTGACAACATTTGAGGCAATAATTTTTCCATGATCAGTAGCTTTCACAGTAGCACTGAGCTAGCCCTTTAAATATGGTAGATAATCCTCTATTATATTTGTGATACATAAGCCCAGATTATACATGAATGGCTTTCACACATCAGTGTGGGTAACTTTTTTGGATCATGAGGCATGTATTCACAAGTTAAAGCTAAGATCAAAATAATACACATGTCAGTCAATAATCAATCATGGATTCACAATCTTTCTTTTAAATTATCCTGAATAATTTGCATGATTTAAATAACGAGAACTGTATATTAGGAAATAAATTTATAATAAAAATGAATTCATCTCTTTCTTAATGTCATTTTGGCTATTCACAAGTAATATTTTAACTTTAATTGGCTGATGTTGTAAAATTGTATCGCATGAAACAAATTTTTAGAGCTTTTCTTAGGGAATTAAAGTGGGTTAAAACAAGTGCATTTTTAAAAATATCAACCAACTGATTGTCTGCCTCTATATGTTCTAACATCACAATTTTACTCTCGACAAGATCTCTAATAAAGTGGTGACATATATCAATGTGCTTAATTCTAGAGTATTGCACTGGATTCGTGGATATGTTTATAGTACTAGGATTATCACAGTAAATAACTAATACATCCAATACTATACCATAGTAATTGAGTGCAACAGCTTCCTGCAGCTATATACTCGGGCTTTATGGTCGACAAAGAGATCAAGTTTTGCTTTTTACTATGCTATGAAATCAAGTTGTTTTCAAGAAAGAAACAATCTCCTGTTGTACTCTTTCTATTATCGGAGTTACTATAACCTATAAAATTAATGTTAGTATCTTTGGAGTACCAAAGATCATAATCGGCAATTCTACTAACATATTTTACTATTCTTTTTACAGTAGCAACATGGGATTCCTTTGGACTAGATTGACATCTAGCACACACTCCAATACTATAAGCAATATTAGGACAGCTAACTGTAAGATACAACAAGCTGTCAATCATGCTTCTATAAAGAGTTGGATCAATATCAACTCCATTTTCATCTTTAGTCAGCTTTAGATTGGTACTCATAGGAGTTTTCATATGTTTAGCAGACTCCAACCCAAATTTTTTAACTAGGTTCCTGACATACTTACTTTCAAAAATAAAGATCCCATCTTTCAGCTGTTTCACCTGCAAACCTAGAAAGTAGGTTAATTTACCTATCATACTCTTTTCAAAGACTTTTTTTATTTGTTTCACAAACTCGTGCACTTTTTCATTAAAAGTAGATCCAAAAATAATATCATCAACATATATCTGAGCAGTAATAATATCAAAATTAATATGTTTAATGACTAGTGTTTTGCTTACTCCCCCTCTCATTTAGCCTTTTTGCATTAGGAATATTGTCAAACATTCATACCAAGCTCTAGGTACCTATTTTAATCCATACAATGCCTTTTTAAGTTTGAAAATATGATCAGGCTTGTGTGGATCTTTGAAACCTTTCCGTTGTTCAACATGGGCCTCCATTTAGGAAACCGTTTAAAAATGCACTCTTTACATCCATTTGATATAAACTAAAACCAATATGACATGTAATAGCAAGAAGTAAATGAATATATTCAAGTCTTACTACATGAGCGAATGTTTCATCAAAGACTATACCTTTAACTTGTGTGTATCCTTGGGCAACTAACCAAGCTTTGTTTCTAACAATATTACCAAATTCATCAGATTTATTTTTGAAAATACATTTAGTTCCGATAATATTAGAGTCATTTGTTCTAGGTACTAAAGTCCAAACATTGTTCCTATAGAATTTTTCTAATTCTTCTTACATGGCTTTAATCCAAAAGTTATCTAATAAAGCTTCTCTAACATTCTTTGGCTCAATCAAAGAAGTAAAGCAAAGACATTGTACTATGTTAAAGTTTACTATTCCATCTTCAAGATTACCTATGATTAGGTTTATAGGGTGATTCTTTTTCACCCTAGATGAAGGTTCTTTATGAATTGGGTCTAGAATATCCATTGTTGGTTCAGATGTACGTTTCTATTCATCTGATGTTGTAACATCAGGATCTAAAGTTGTAATGTGATTGTTTGATCCTGTACTACCTTCAGATTATGTTGCAGCATTTGTATCTGCAACAGTATCCTCCATATAAATTTGGGATAACAGGTTAAGAAATACACATGTATACATAATACAAAGATTCTACAAATTCATAAAAACAAATAATTCTTACATTGCAAGTATAATATTACTTACATCAATTCGGAGCTTTTAAGTTTCTGTTTGTGAAATGCTCGTAGCTCAAGATACAAAAGACGTGTGCCTAAAAATTTCCAATATAATAAAATATACAAAAATAGAACTTGGACATAAGATAAATATAAAATAAATTAAAGCGAACTCTATGTTTGATGAACCTATTTTTATAATGACTTGGTCCAACCGAAACTAGTTAATTAACTCAAAATTTAAATTAAACATTGAGCTTTACAAAGTAAAACAATCCCAAAGTTTTTTATAAACAATTCTGAGATAACACATAATTTTTAAGGGAATATAACAAAAAATAACCAAGTATTATGTAGTGCCCAAAATTCTCACAAGTGTATTTGTTAATAATAAATATTATGGCATGTTACTTTCATATATACGTATCTACTTTCAAGCATAAAAGTTAAAATATGTGTGTAATATTATAATAAAAATTTTTCAATCTAGTAACAATGATAATAGCTTATATGTGCAGTGAAAGATGAATTTTTGATTTAGACATAGATTGATGTACTTTTAATAAATGGATCGAGTTTATGGTATTTTAGTGTTTGTTAAATGTGCTTATATATATCTATACATATATAACTAATTGACATAGTAATAATTGTTAGTGAATAGGATCACTTAAGAGAAGTATTAATTTATAATCAATCCCATTGTTGTCATGAAGGATATATATGTGTATTATTAATTATAAGATGCCTTTAATGTAAATTTATATTCAAATATTTTATTGTCCTTAGGTAATACTTATGTCACCAGTCACTGCGTCTTAACTGCACCACTTTACCTTAGCTTGTTTTCAAGACCAGAAACCTTTCCTATTATTATGAACCTCAGGTTTGATTCGAAAAAATCGAAACTAGGAATCAGATCCTCAAACACCAAATAAGTTCAAAAATTCCTAGTGTGAGATGATAATCGTTGAAAGGTCAAGCTAGGACTATATAAAACATCTTTAGTTGAATCAACACGTCTTCTTGTGCGAGAGTAAGTTATATTTGCAGTCTATTTCTGGTATATTTTGCAATTACTTCTATGTATGCAAATTTCTAAATACACTATTATTGATTACTGTTGTTGCATATAAATGGAATACCAATTTCTAGTTGAGACGAAGTTATGAAATATTAAACTAAAAGTATTGATCGTATTTAATTGATATCTCATGAAATGCTTAAATTAATGTATGTAGTAATTGTTTTGTTTCTACCAATATCATTATTTATTGGACTAATTATTAAGTTAATAATTTAGGGCCTAAAGTTGCATTCTTACGTATTTTACGTTATTTTATCTTAATTATAGTATGAGAACTTTTAGTAAAATCTTATGGGGTTAAATTTTTTATATAGCATCATTAAACAGATTTTAAAACTAATAGATTGCTTGTTGTGCGATATATTTATCCTTTAAAGTCTTGGAAATTGACTTTTTATAAGAATTCTTAACTATTTGTGGATATAAAATTACAAGTTCATTAGAAGATTCTAAATGACTTAAGATAGTTACTTTGTGATTAATAGTCTGTTTAGAAGGAAATAAGTCTGATATGATGTTTTATATGCTTAGTGTCACGTAATCAGTATTGTGTTTTGGTCATAATACAAACATAGTATGAACTGGGATGAGATAATTGTTAAGTAATTCTATAATATTTCTAATAATGTTCTCGGTACAAAAATGAATTGAAAAAGGGAATTGAATGTGTGATTAGGGCTTGTAAGCACATCAAGCTCTCTTTGAAGAGGAAATTCACCTTTCACTTTATTTCTATTCTTGGACCGAGGTAAGTGAAAATTCCACTATAGTATCACAAGAATATATGTATATGACTATATATGTTAAAGGTGATATATCTGTGACATTGAGCTTTATATATTTGAAAATTGTTCATATCATTTTTATGAGACATGTTATATTTTTACGCACAAAATAATTATTTACAGGTTATGATTTTAATGAAGAATTTTGTACCCTAGAAATTTGTTTAAATTTAAAGAGGGGCGTGGTTCTTATCTTACTGATCTAGTAGGTAAATGTGGTGAAATCTTTTGGGGTTAAGTCCAAGGGAGGGTATGCCAAACAAGAGGGAGGTGAGATCCCTTGAGGTTAATTCCAAGACAGGGTAAGCCTCAAATGATATTTATTAAGAGGATGCCCACTATGTTACTGAGTTAGAAACTATACCAAAGAGGGGGCCCAAACATGATTTAAATGTTAATATTTTCTAAGGAAATTAAGGGTACAAAAATTAATAAGTTTTATGTACAAATTGTTCATAAGCATGCATGGATTTCTATTTACTAAGCCAATACTCATTTAGTTCTTGTGATGTAGATGATCATAATTAGGAGTAATGTTGGCCGAGCTGTTTCCACTCCAATGTTGTTCATATGCCAGTTTTGAACTGAAGAATGATATTTTGAGAACATTATATATGTTTTTACTAGGTATATGTATATAGTTGATCCTGTGGGAGTTGTCAAGAATAGTAAAACCATGTTTTGTACTGTACGTATTGTAAACTTTTCTGTAGTGTAAAAAGGATGTATCACTGATGTTTTTCAGAATTAAGCAGAAATTTTTAGATTTATCCTCTACATTTCGCTTTTCCAAGGTTGTTAAAGGTGAATTGACACTGTTTAGCTTTCCTATGTATAAATGAGCATATTTGGACATAGTATAGCTTGGGGATGTTATAGTTTTGGTATCAGAGCGCTGAGGTTAAAACGTTTCTTTAGACAACCAGGAAAAAGGCATATGAGCATGTGTTGGAATGGCGACTCAATCAACTGGTATGTTTATATTTTTGTCTGATTAATTTTCTTATTTATGCATAAATAATTATTGTATATATCTATTATTGGCTGGGTATAAAATAAATTAAAAAAAAGGCCCTACACAGGATTAATGGCTCCTAAAAGAAAGGTTAGAACTCAACCTGAAGAAGAAAGGTCACAAGAAGCACAAACACCCTGATTAGAGCAAGATTTGAGTCATGCAGTTGAAAATTTGACAAATTTAACTAGGGAGCAAGCAAGGATGCATAATGAACAGACGGAACAGATGAGGCTCATGTTTGAGAGAAATCAAAACCAACCACCACCTCCAGTGATTCCTCCAAGACAAGAGAATTCTGAGCCAATCTATGAAAGATTTAGGAAGCAACATCCTATATTTATATGCTAAAAATGGGAGCTCATAATTGGTGGGAGATGATTAGAATAACTCCAGCTGCCTAGAATCTGACGTGGGATACATTTAAAGAGTTGTTCTGCTAGAAATACTTCAATGACACTATAAAGGTAACAAAGATTGAGGAGTTCCATCATTTACGCTAAGGAAATAAATCTGTGGAAGAATATATTAGAAAATATGAGGAATTATCCTTATTTGTCCCATAGATTAGAAATAATAACAAAGAGAAACTCGAGTATTTCCTGAGAGGTTTGAGGGGAGACATTTCCAGAGATGTAATTATAGTGAGAGTTACAGAATTTAGTGAGGTGATTGATATGGCTCTCAAAGCAGAAGAAGCTCAACTTAAGATATTGAATGAAAAGAAAGCAGCTTTTATTACAAGAAGCGGACAATGGAGATAGGGGGATCAGAAGAAAAAATAACAAAAATAAAGAAATTCAAAGCGACCTAAAATAGAACAAGGTACTAGCTCAACTAAACCCACTTGTACCAAGTGTGGAAAGTCTCACGCTGGAGAATGTTTCAAGGGTACTAATCAGTGTTTCAAGTATCATAAGGCAGGTCACTATTCTAAGGATTGTCCCACACTTCAGTAAGGAGACTAAAAGAAAGTTCAAGGACAAGTGTATGCAATGACCACACAATAGGCAAAATATGATCCATCAATTGTAGAAGGTAAGATCTTAATTTTTTGTGTTCACGCTAATGCATTAATAGATTCTGGTGCAACACATTCTTTCACATCTCATGCATTTGTAAGAAATTAGATACAACTCCTGAGTGTTTAGAAGTGATATATAGTGTCACAATTCCATCTGGGGATGAAATCATTTCGAATCAGATTCTAAAGGCATGCCATATTTTTATTGAGGGAAGAAGCTTGTATGCTGATTTGGTCATATTGAAGATGCAAGATTTCTATGTAATACTGGGTATGTAGAAACCTAATTTTAACAAGGGCATTTTGGTCATATAATGATTTTTTCGAAGTAAAATAATGATGTTCATTAAATAAAATTCTTGGGTTTTATAGAAAAGAAAAATTGGAAATTAAGGATATTTTGTGATTTTGAGGACTAAATTGAAAGAAAGTTTAGAAGATGTGGTAAAAGCATAATTTTAAAAACTTATTAGTGCCCATTTAGAGACCCCCACGTGTCACACTCTTCCTCTTCCTCTTTTTCCTCAGCTCCTTCTCTCTCTTTTCCCTCGACATCTTCTCCTTCTCTCTCCCAGCCGAAGCTCGCAGCCACAGGACCACCACCGATTGGCGCACTCTGGCCAACGACAGTGGCCAAAGACTGCCCAGATCGTTGCGCCATTGCCGAGGAAGCTTGCTGCCGAAGTCTGGATGCCACCGGAGCTCCAGAACGTCGCCGGAGAAGATGAGGTGCCATGGAGGAATTTGGCCGCCGGGGACGATTCCGGCGTCCATTCGTCGTGAAACTGGTCCCGTTCAACTTATCTCGGCACGATCTTCAATGTGGTATAATCTTGACTCAATATTGTCCGGATTGAATTTTGCCATTTTTGCCAATTTTGAGCTATTTTAGTTTTAAATTTAAATTTGTCAATCCGACCGTTAGATTGTAAAATAAATCTCATATTTGTGATGTACTCGTTAAAACAAGAGTTTTGATATATATCTTGCCTATATTTGGTGACGGGCCCGAAAATCTAATTCTAACGGCTTAGATCGTCTCGATTTATGTGCCGTGGGTCCGGGTTCGGTCCGAGCCCGAATCGATCAAATTATATGTTTAACCTAGCATTTTTGGGTGCTCTGAATTCAGTGGTGAGGTCCATTTCACAATCTGAAGCTCCGATTGAAAATCGAGTTTTCAAACCTATTGATCAAAAGGTTTGAAAATGATGCCCGACTTTCCAAACGATACCCAAACGGTGCCAAACTTTCTCCGTAGCTCCGTTGTACTATTTGGATGCTCAATTGAGGTAGAGGTTCAATTACCAAGTTTTCAACTTATTTTGTCTTAAATTATGCATTATGACCTATTTCTTGAAATTATCGATTTTCATGGATTTTAATGATTTGAATGGATATTTGATGAACTTATGAATTGTTGAGATATATTAGATTGTTCTGGGATTGGTTTATATAGTTTTTATGTAGGTCTAAAATTTTGGTTTTGGGAAAATATAGCTGTTATGCTGCCCGATTTTCTGTAAATCCTAGAATAATACCAAATAGGTTTTAAAGCATGATTTCTTAATATACTTGATGCATGGTTATTATACACTCTGTGAAATGTTGTACCTACCGTAGGATCACACACTTGAGTTCTATTTTAGCATCATGGTATTTTGATCGCTGACGAGTTGCTGCAGCGCTAGGTGAGAGACCTAAGCCCCAGCGCAGGATTTACTGACACACCTCCGGGTAGTGTCAGGATGCTGGGTACATCTGTTCAAGAGATATTACAGGACCGTGATGAGAGGATGAGAGCTTATACTTATATTTAGTTGATTTATGATATGTACAACATGATTATGAGCACAGTGACTTTATTTTTGATTGTAATTTTGAATATGTGATTATTCTTGATCATTTGTAAATTTGTTTTATAAATGGAATTTAGAAAAGGTATTAACCATGCAGGTTCAGTAAAAATTACATCCATTCAATAAGGTAATTGAGTTTCTACTGAGCATTCCCGTGCTCACTCTTCTACTTCCTCCCACTTTCAGGTAATGATTAATTTTTGGGGTAATTTGTCATGGTGGCTTGACAAGCTTGTTTGGCATAAGTATGCTGTCCATTCCTCTTCATTGGTTGGTTCTTATTCTATACCATCTTTTCTTTCTATGTTAAATTTATTTAGCCAATAATTGTGTATTTACTAGTGGATGTATGAGGATGACTTTGGCATTAAATTGAGTATTTAGAAATACAAATGATTTTATGTAAACATTTGGACATTGGGCCTAAGGTTTTAATTGAACGTTTTAATAAATTTCATGATTTAGTATAAGTTTCCAAACTAATTATTTATAATTTCTCTAAATTTTTAAATGAAGATTTTCTTGAGAAATTAAAAGAAATGGAAGGTTTTATGATTTTGTTATTTACTCACTTTTGAGGACTAAAACCTAAAATTTCAAGTATTCGATTTTACGGAAATTTTGGAAAATCATTATTTATCACTGTTTCAAAATAAAAATTACTAAAAGTCACGGCATTGGATTCCCAGTCGCGATAGTTTTGGTATCAGAGCTTCGGGCCTCAGATCCATTTGGGATATTGCCTGTGATATTTTGATATTTAAAAGAGATTTTGGAAAAGTGTTTGATAAGTACCTCATACATCACTTAGGAATTGGCTAAATATGTTGTCTTTGCTCTGATTTTGTGACGTCCCCCGATCCCACATACGTACGTGAGGATATTCATAAAATTATTTAGTGAGATCGGGAGAAGCCACTCGACTTGGGACTGACAAAATCGGGAAAAATTTAAACTTTTTATGCTATCTGGGAGAAAAAGGGAAATTCTACTCACTCATAATTATACGTAGTCTGATGTATACATATATACATACTCACATAGTGGACCTCTCAGGAAAAT
>JXTC01000221.1:0-85604 GCA_002914845.1 Trema orientale
AATTTAATCTCCATAAATTCTTTAGTTACCTGTTGCTTTCTTTGCTGTTATAATGAATTATTTGAAAGAAAAAAAAATACAAGTGAATATTAATGTCGTATTCATTCCCGTCTTTTAAAAGTTCAAAACCGAGTAAACTACATAGCATCAACAAACAACATGAATCATTTTCAAAAAAGTAAAAAAAAAAACCCCAAACAACATGAATATTAATGTCGTATTTTCATTTCCTTAAGAACGACATGCCGTTCAGATTCAGTACACGACGACAACTCGTATTTGAGTTCAAGTAAAAGCTTACACCACAGGTAAGATTAATCATCAAACTATGCTTTTCTTTTTCCTTCTGAATTCATGCCTTACAGAAGAGTATAGTATCAGCAGCATATGTCAAATGGGAGATAGGTGGATAAGTTAGAGCTATTTGTATGCCATTGACATTCCCCTGCGTCTCTTTTCTCAAAAGGAGTTTTGATAAGATTTCACTGCACAAAATGAACAAATATGGGGAGAGCAGGTCTCCTTGTTGAATACATCGAGTAGGAGAGAATTTTGGGAGAGGACTTCCATTTAACAAGAAAAAGAAGGAATCAGTTTCAACACAAAACATGATTAACGTTGTGCAAGCAAACCCGTCACCCTCTCCATCACTTTCCTCTTCGGGTGGTTCAGATGCAGCCTTTAATGTGATGATTTTATCTTTTTTTTCTCTGCTTAATGTTCATCTTATAGGGTCAAAGTTTTTGATCTCTTCAATTACCGTGAGTTTTGGCTGAAACCTGTCAGACAATGATCGCAGAAATTTTCTAACCATTTTTTGTATCCAAAAAACGTTTTCCAAGAGCAAAAACTTCGTTAGAGATATTATAAAGCTTAGTAAAATATTCAGACAAAGTTTCATCTTTTCTCATTCTCAGTTCCTCAAATTTAGAGGTTAACATTATCAATTTAGTCTTTTTCTATCACCAGAATATTTAAAATGAGTTCTTAAAATATCCCATGCCTCTTTGGAAAACTCATAATTTATAATCATTTTAATCCTAGTGGCATCAACTTCATTAAGAATGGCATGTAAAGCCTTAGAATTGTAATTAGCAAGTTTTTCATCCCCAGATGACCAATTTAACTCAATTTAAGAATAATCTTCCATTCTTCATCGGACTTCAACCACTAAGAACGGATCTCCAAGATTTTTCATCAAGTACTTTGATGAAGGCTTTCATGCATGCCTTCCAATAGGAGTAGTTGGTGCCATCAAGGAGTAGAGGGCGTGAAATGGACCTACCTTCAGTAATAAACGACATACCTGAAAATCATATCAAATACACCATAAGATGTCACTAAAAATATTAGTGTCCCTCTCTTATACTAATTGTTAGGTTCGTTATTTAGGTATTACCGAATATAATTAATTTTCTAATTAATTATATGAGGTGGTAGTGTTAAAAATATGAATAAAAGTAAAAATAATACCGGATATTTTTACTCGACTCAGTTATCTATTGATAACCTATATCCAAGGGGCCACGCTAAAAGAATAAACACTATTAGTAAAGTTTGGAAAGAATACAAACACCAATTTGACTCATACAATGAAAAGACTCACTCTTTTGATTGTCGTAATGTGGGTGTATTCTTTCACCAACTTTTCTAGCGAACACCGCTTGTCTTGAATTGACCTCTTAGTTCTGAATTCCCTCCAGAAACTAGAGATCTGCATTCTCCCGAAGACAATTACTCTCCTGAAACACTCAATAAAGCAACTAGGACACCTCCTAAGTCTAAAATATGACTTAAAGAAAAACTTTCTTGTTACAACCGATAATACAAAATGTGGTCTCTACCTAAAGCTATCCTTGAATCATCTTTAAATAGAAAGAACAAGTTTTCACACACTAGGGATCTGCAAAATAATAATTAAGAGCATTTAATATTGATTAGAAGACTTGCAATATCAGTCAAGTTCGTTACCAAACTTAAAAAACTGATTTGGAAATTAATTGTTGATTTTGTCATCATGTTACAATTATCTGTCAACACAGTCATGTTAAAACAGAAAAGAAAACTTCCAGATTTCTTTTTTGAAACAAAACAGTCAATTACTCGATCATTTTGACAGCTTATATGACGAATTAAAATAACTTTAAATATTAAGAATCAGCACAAAATGATTAAGAAAACTTCCATAAAAGGTATTCATATAAAATATTCATTTAAAAGAATTTCCTTAATGAAATATAGACAAATGCTCAGAACCGATTTTGGTAAGACTTACTTACCCATTCTTACACACTAAAATCTGTCCATAAACGTGATTGACACACAAGATCAATAAATAATTAGATGAGTGAATATATGTGTAAATAAATAATATCTTGCAGAATAAATATCACATTAATTATTTCCTAAACAAATATTCAATCACTTATAATCAATATGATCAGATTTTTATGATTAACAATCATATATTTCTTGACATAAAAGCAGATAATGGGCAAATACTGAAAAAACTTAATCATATCAAATATTTAGTTGTATGTTGTAATATAACCACTAATTCAGTCATGTTGTAATATGAAATTTGCTAACAAATTTTGTTCTTTCAAATACAATTTTTAAAGAGGATCGAAATTTTAAATTTGAAAAAGAAAAGTTCAACATGTATATACCTTGAAGTAGAGGGAAAATAATTTGAGAATAGGGTAAATTTTAAATACAATGATTATGATGAATTGATGATGGCTTCACCATCATGTCCCTACTCACACTTGAGACCATATATTAAGTTAACTTATAACTGTAGTATCTAATGATCTATACGAAATATGCATATATCTCATGTCAATACAGGAACATTTAACAATACCTGTAGCAGCACCAACGTTGATAAATGTTAAAACACTTTTTCTAAAATACCATATTAAGATAACAGAACCAAATGTCAGTAACATGTTTGTCTATTTTAAAGTACTGTTGATTATTGTAAATCTTGTAGCAAACACTACGTGACCTAACCCAATACACATCAACAGCTAGGAAAGGACACAGCTACTACATAACTTAGATAATCGTTCTATTCCTAATTAAACAATAGTTCATTAGAATAATAAGCCAACAACCCATTAGCCACAAGACCAACAACCTCCGAAGCTGCTGCTCACCAAGCTCCAAAGAGGAGAGAGAATCCCAAGCCATAGAGAGTGTAAAGTAAAGAATTGGATGTTGTTCTCAAAGAATATCGATAAGGCTAAAACAAGAAGTAAACAGCAACATGAAAGCAATGAATTTGGGATATATTCATGGAACATACATGAAAGCAATGACAAAAATGAGATGAGAGGTCAAAACATGTGGGGGGAGATCTAGCCATCTAGCTAGTACTGCTGCGCATGCCATTCTACAAAGTACAAACAGATGGACCCCAATTTTTTTATTTTTTTTTCACTATTATGGTTCTTTGACTTGCATGCACCATGGCTAAGTGTATATTTTCTATACTTTAGCTTAATTTAATTTCCTTCAAAAAATGGCCAAAGTCTATTACAATCTCATAAGATTTTCCAAGCATCCCAAAACTGGCTCAAAGAGCCAGCCGCCTTTGTTATTCTTGATATAAAAATGGAAAATTGTGAAGTGTTAACATAAATATGGATTAAAAATGTACCTTTACCGTATAAGTAAAAGAATAACCGATTAACTTGGTTGACAAGCATGCATGCGTATCATCTACTAAACAATGCAAAATGAAATTTGATTTAGTAACATTCTTTTTATTAGTTTTATTAAAGCAAACACAATGGCTTTATAATCTATAAATTAGTTAATCAAATATATGGAGAACTGAATTGATTCAACCACGCACTCTAGAGAGGCCCTAGCTAGCTAGACAGGGACACATTGCATACAGGGTTAGGTCCATTGGATGCGTTTACTTGAAAGACTTGGTTAGTCAACTATTTCAATAAAACTTGTACTTTTGTTGAAGTAGGAAATCTTTGTCTCTGATTTCACCTTCTCTTTTTTTTTTTTTTTTTCTCATATTTTATTAGGACCTTCACTTAATGGAGGTCCCACTATACCTACGAGCACTAAAACAAATTGAATAATAATGCTACTTATTTTTTAATCACCGAGTTAAAACTTGGCATGTATGTAAAACCTTCCTCCCTACACCCACGAAAACAGAGGAAAAGGAGTAGGGAAACACAATTTTGGAGACAATTAAATTAAAGAGCTAAATGCCCTGTTCCATTTTTTATATACGTTCAGCTAGTTTTTTTACTGCACAAAAACAATTTAGTGCAAATATATATACAGAGAAAGGCTTATATTGAATTGTTAATTAATTAAGCATGGTTTTAAGGCCTAAACCAGTTTTATGTAAGCTTATTATATATAAATTTGATCTTTAAACCTTAACAATGAGCGGAACATGGTTTTAATACTTAAAACCAGTTTAATTTAAGGATTTATTATATCCATCTTCCCTTTCATTCTAGCAGGGGACAAAACCATTAAGACTGATGTAACAACTAGCCGCCAAACTACTATTACATAAGAAACGATTAGTCACGTAAAAATACATTTATTTTTTACTTTTTTGCAAACAAATACTCTGTCATTTGAATTTTTGCAAATTAACAGTCTTATTTTAAAAATTCTGTAAATTAATACTCTCATATTTACGATTTCTGTAGATTAATAACCTCATTTTTAAATTCTACAAATTAATACCTTAACATTTACGATTTTTATAAATTAATACTCTTAACTTTTACTTTCTTTGTATATTTATACTATGAGCAAATTAAAAGATGCAAACATCTCTCATTAACTTATTAAAAATATTTAGATATTAGTATATTATCCAAAATTATTTTATAACTATATTTTTTGGTTAATTGCTAAAAAAACATAAATTCTTTTATCTCTCATGTTTCTTTTTTTTTTAAATTAACTATTTTTACCTCTCGTTCTAATTTTTTACTTTTTTTTAAAATGAAAAGTGAAATAAGCTAACTACAAATATTTTTCAGAAATTTTATTATTATTTAATAAGTTTTAATTAAGTTAATGATGACTACTACCATCTTTTTATTATTAGAATCAATTAATTGGGCATTAACGGTTATAAATTTCTAGGAATTTCAAATGTTAGGACATTAATTTGTAAGAATTTTAATTGTTCATGGTATTAATTTACAGAATTCAAAAATGATAATATTATTTTACAGAAATTCAAAAATTAAGGTATTATTTTGTAAAAATTTAAAAATAAGGATATTATTTTACATAAATTTAAAAGCCAAGATTTTTTTGCGGAAAAGTAAAAAATCAGGGTAAACTCGGTATAAAAATGGTATACAATATACAAATTACATACCAATCAACCTTTTCTTTTCGTTTCACTTAAAAAACATTTATGTTCATGAAGACTGGAGATCTTCATTGGCCCATGAAATCTTGTGGTCTAAAGCAGCTCCTATCCACTTAGATTACGCCAAGTGTTTATATGCGGTTATACTTGCTAGTATTTATATGAACGTTACAAAACTAGGGCTATTAATTAAAGGACTCTGCCTATGAGCCATGTCATTGCGCCATTCCCCACTGACCGACCTTTCTTCTTAGCATGCACGCGTGTTGAAATTCTTTCATCTTTTATCTTTTGTCTTTTGACAGAGATTTTTTATATACCCAATTGGCCAACTCCCTCTACTTTTGCCTTAAATCCTATATTATAATGTTTTTATAAACAAAGTTGTTGTAGCTTTCTTTTGCCTCCGCTCCTCAAAAAACGAAACCAAACCAAACCCATCTTTCCCAACCCTTTATACTTTCAAATTAAACCGAAATTTTTCTCTGTACAAACCATCTCTCTCTTTCATTGAATCAAACTATTCAGCCATAATTAGACATGGGAAATTACTCTTGTACTCCTTGCAAAACGAGTTTGGTCTCTTGTATCATAAAAAGTCCTCCATCCAAACAAGGGAAACTGTTACGGGTTGTCACGATGGATGGGAAGATTCTAACTTTCACAGCACCAACTCTTGTCAAAGATGTACTTGTCACAGTTTCTGGTGGCGGTGGCGGTTTCAGTATAGGTTTATTGAAAGAAGCTTCGTCGGAGCGTCTGCCAGTTGATTATGAGCTGAAGTTAGGGAAGGTTTACTATGTTCTTCCTAGTCTGGCTACCGCAACTGAGAGCTTTAGTACTAATCCTTCTGGGGTTTCGTCTATGGTTGCTTCCAAACATGAGGCAGGTAGTGGTATTAAGAGGGTTAAGATTGTTATAACGAAGCAACAGCTGAAAGAGTTGTTGACGAAGCAAATATCAATGGAGGAGGTGCTTTTGGGACTGGAGAGTAAGAGAGCTAAGTGGACTTCTGCTGATTCTGCTCCAAATTGGAAACCGAACCTCGAATCCATCCCTGAAGAGCTTTGTTAATATAATGGAGAAAGTTATAACATGCTATATACTAGGAATTAGCCTTTCATTGTACTGTAAAGTCGAAGAGTAGAGAAGAACAAACTCAGACACACATGCATGTATGGTTCTGATGTATTTGGCTCTTAACATGGTAATGAAATATAGTTATCAATAATTATGTGAAAGAGCTTTTAACTTTTCTTTGTTAGGATCTTCATGCAAACAGTTAATAGGTAGGTAGAGGTTCAGTAATCAGCAAGGTTAGAGCTTTTGGGTTAATTATCTCAAATAATAGCACCCACTGAACAAATAAATCACACTTAGGTTCAAAAAAAGCGTATCTTCTTATACTGTCATACATATACTTTTATACAGTTACTCTGTTTATTACATAGCAAAAAAAAAAAAAAAAAAGAAAAGAAAAGAAACAAACAGAGCAAAAACAGGGGAAAGAGGAACAGAGCACAACTTTTACGCATATAAACACTCAAAACACAACAACATCATCTCTATACAGAACCAGAAGCAATCAAAAGCAGGTCTCACTGGATTTGAACGTCAATGACCTTGCGTTCAACTTGGGTCTTTGGAATCGAAATGTAGAGAACGCCATTCTTGAGCTCAGCCTTAATCTTGTCCTTCTCGCAGTTATCAGGGAGCTGGAGACAAGTGTCGTAGGAGCTGAAGCTCCTGCTCGACCACGAATCTTCGGCTCCTTCTTCTCTCTTGTGCTCCCCTTTGATCACCAAAACGTCGTCCTCCACAGAGACCTTGACGTCCTCTTTAGCCAGACCCGGCATGTCGAACCGCATCTTGATCTCGTGCTCCTCCTCTTTGATGTCCCATGGGGCCCTCACCTCCCCGGACGGCCGGGTCCGGCCAGGGAGCGCCAATGGGTCCTCGAAAAGCCGGTCCATTGTGTCTAGCATCTGCCTCATGGTTCTCATCGGGGACAACGGGTCCAATAACCCTGCAAAAGTTCGACTCTCGTCAGCCATTTTTAAAAAGTTTATAGCCGTTTGATTTGGATGAACAAACTACCATGATTTCAATGCAACTTCCTTTTTTTTTTTTGTTTTGGCTTTTTCTCTCTTTTTGCTTTAAGAAATTACTATCATCATGATAATGCTCGAGTGTGTTGGAACATGTAAGTAGGTCTTTCTCTAAAAGTGCTTTGATATTTGGTATTATTGCATACTTACCAAAAGGTGACACATCAACGGCTAGCCTACTTGGCCTCTTTTCAACAGCCTTGTTACTTGCTTGGTTAGTGCCCTGATTGACATGCACGTCCACAGCCGTGTCCTTGCCGTCCCCGCCGGCCTGCGCTCTCACCGCCGGTAGCCGAAACGGTCTCGAAGGGAATGTGGCCAAGCAAGAGGCAGTACCAGTTTTAGCTAGCTTGTTTGAGAGCTTGGCTTTGTTTAGTGACAAAGAGGAGGAGGAAGTTGGCAAAGACATCAGTGTTGAAGCCATATTAGTTAGTAGTAAAAAAAAAATTAAGGACTAAAGAGAAATTAAAGAAGTGTTTGTGCTAAGAGTGAAAGTGGGTTTAGAGTGAGTTCTTCAGTTTCTTGTGTTTTGATTTGGTTGATGAGGAGGGCCAGCGGTGATCAAGGAATTTATAGGCATTGGGTTTGGATTGTTCGAGTTAAAACCAGAAGGTTTGAGATGGGTCTTGAAAGTTTCGAGTGTCAAGTCACACAGTGTGAAACTTCTGGACCGAACACTTGTCGTTACCCACTATTTCTCTTGATTACAACTTTCTCACTCTTTCCGGAGAAGTCCACGATTTTTATCCAATTTTCGTGTAATTGGTGTCTATCTTGTCTGTGGGAAATTGGGTCTTGTCCTTATTGGACATTGTTAGATATTACTGGTGGGATTATTCACTTGAATTTAATGGCTACCACAATTTTTTATGGAGACTGAGCAGAAATAATTATATTCATGACACTTTGAACTTATGTAATTTCTCGGTAGATTTCAGATTTAGCGCATGAATTATGAATATTGGGTTAGCTAAAACTTAGTATTGACTTGAAAAGAGTATACCTTAATGTGTGAGTGTGAGACCCATATATAAATTTAAGCAAATCAATGAGAAGGTTATTTGTCTACCATAGCTTCATATTATATTTTCTCATTTTCCTTTTAAAATTTTGCTAACCCAGATTTTGGTATTTGGGCCGAACAAATATTATGACTAGAACTATTCAGAAACTCACTATTGATGTTTACAGCTTCGTTCTTTAAGCCTTTGAAACTATTTTCTGGTTTTACAGTGTACATATCCTAAAACAATATAAACCTGTCGAACGTACATGACTTTGTAAAACTTAGACAACCCTAGTTTGAACCATTAAGAGCACTAGTTAGTGCCTCTAGCTAATAAAAATGTAGCACCTTTGCGTAAATTTAATGGTGAGATCTATCATCTTGTGCTATATACTAGTGGTGTCCTTCAACATTGGTCACACTTTATGTACTGAGTACCACGAGGAGATGCAATTGTTAGAGTTCGTTACCCGAATTCTATTTGTCCCAGCTCGAAATCTTCGCAGTACAACATATGTAGTATTTTCGTAAATGGGAGAAATTTTGAGATCTGTGATAGAAACGGATGGATTGGGCCGATAGGCCCGATTTCGAAGCCTATCACTGATCTCGTTGGAGGTGCGAGGGCTCTGTCCCTACGGTATAGACCTGTTTTATTAGGCCGTTTTTCTTTTTCTTACAATTTATACGTACACATATGTATTCTAGGATTTTGGGAATTCTATATATTTTGGCTTGGCCATATAAAACTCTACTTTCTGTGCCTTATTTTCGACATAGTGAAATTTTTTCCTCTGATAGTGATTTTTCCCGATTAAGATTTTCCACTTAAATTTATGTGTTCTTATTTTTCATTTTTTTTGTCGATTATCGTTCATTAGTTCTTAACAGCAATTCTGCTGCTTGTTTCTAGGCCCAATTTTTATAGTGTATGTCGAACAAAAATCCCAGGATTTAATTCACCAAGCCCAAGATTTTTGACAAACATCTTGGTACCTTAACTGTTTCAGTCCCAAAAATGGGCCGAGAATGTTCTCCCCATACTCAAAAATGGACCACTTCACTTCCTTCCAGATTAGATTAGTATCCAAAAACAGTTCTGACTTCCCACACAGGTAAGCAAACCAAGAAGAGAAGTGTGGCAGCACATGATAGTTATTTATGTCGCAGACACTACTTGCCATCCCAAAGACATTCCAATCCTTTTCATACATTTATAACAACATCGACAACGAATGGCAGCATCCTAAGATGCTGTTCTTCGGAGTATTTGAGGATTACTTTATACAAATATACGTATAGGTAATAATGATTATCATGACTACTATAAAACCAAAGTTTTAACATTTAATCAACTAATTTCATGCTTTTATTCACAACAATAGAGGGCCAAAAATAAAAGTCACCAAAAGAAAAAAAGAAAAGCTGGAGAATCAGATAAAGTTTGACTGATCTACCAACTGGACAGCAGTGACTTTCAACATTAAATAACATCCTATACAGTGTATGGTATAAGTGGTTGCTGTTAGTATTTCTTTCCCAGAGTAATCCCAAAAAGCATCTCGCATACCACAATTATTACAAAACTAACCCTGAAACGCTACGTGTCACTGAGCCATTGGAGGATCCCAAACACTCAAACCTAGTTCTACTTCCATCGTACACAAAAACCCAAATCCGAATTCCCAAAGGAACCTCACTGAAGCATACTGTAAAGCGTTAAAAAGTATAAAACTCCCTCCAAATCCAAACAACATCTCCACCCAAACCCGTGAATGCTGCTTGAGAGTTCTTCAGTAGAAAGACATAAAATAAAGTAAAAGTAAAAGCTATAGCCTCCTCCTCCTCCTCCTCTCTCTCTCTCTCTAGCTCTCCCTTTGTCTAATTGCTCTTTCAGCTTTCATCACTTTCAAGGGCACTCGCTCTTTGATGTTGTCTCCTCTCTCACTCTTCTGACACAAAAACATCAAATTTGCTACATGCCACTACAATACAACATCTTCTTTTACCAGTTCATTATTTTAGTATACGCTGCTCCTCCATATAAGTATATTAATATCTGCCAATATTAAACGTTATAAAAGTAACAAACAAGGCTAATATAATGAAAAAGTTCCGTTCCTAAATGCAAGGACTAGTACGCTATACTGCTAAGGCTTTAGTCCCCACTTGCGCAGACTGCATTATTGTTCATTTAGATTCTTTTCTCCTCTCTTCTTTTCCGCTCATTTAATATCAGTGCCTCTACAATTTAAAGCACCAACTACTCAAATACAGAAACTATCCCATAAAGAAAACTTCCCTCTTTATATGTTATATGCGTAAGTTTACAAGTATATTACACCAGTAGACATTTTCATGGGGAAGATTGGTGGATCAAGCTCGTGGTTGACAGTGGTCAAAAGGGCTTTCAGGTCTCCTACCAAGGAGGCTAATAATGAGAAAAGAAGCAGTAGAAGGAGAGAAGAACATGAACCAGAGGAAGAAGAAAAGGTAACCTCCTCCATTTTTATCAGATATGGAACATTTTTTGAATCGTGTTTATATACTTGTTTGCTTCATTTCGTTTCGGGGCTTTTGCAGAAGAGAGGAAAACGAAGATGGATTTTCAGGAAGCAGCCGAATCAGCAGGAAAGTACAGTTACACAACAATGCCAAGCGAGGACCATAACCACCACTGCTAGTGTCACAGCGACCACTACTGCTGTGACCATTCCAACTAATCCTGTTTCTCTTGAGGCAGCTTCTTCCAAAGCTGGTCAACGTCATAATCAGAGATCACATGCCCTTGCAGTGGCCATGGCCACAACTGCAGCTGCTAAAGCTGCAGTTGTAACAGCCCAAGCGGCTGTCGAAGTTGTTCGTCTAAGTCGTACTAGGCCTTCAATATACATTAAAGACTTGGCTGCCATTACTATTCAGACAGCTTTCAGAGGATATCTGGTAGTAATTCTTAGTCATAGAAGTGTTTATTACTTATGCATACAAAAGCCAAAAGCACTACTGTGCTTAAACATATAGTTTTTAAATAATCTCAAAAGAAAGATAACAGTTTTGGTTTTTGATTTTGAGCAGGCAAGAAGAGCTCTTCGGGCACTAAGGGGACTGGTAAAGCTGCAAGCTTTGGTAAGAGGCCATAACGTTAGAAAGCGTACAAAGATGACCCTTCAGTGCATGCAAGCTCTGGTTCGTGTTCAAGCACGAGTTTTAGACCAGCGTACTAAGAGACTTTCTCATGAAGGAAGCTTTGATTCTTTGTTTAGTGATCCCAATAGCTTAAGGACATCATATCATGCTAATGCTAACAGGAAGTCCCTCGTAAGAAATCTCTGCCCGCTAGCTAGTATTATTATCTTTTTTTATTGTATACGTAGTGATTATTCTTAGTATACTGATACATACCGCAGTCTAGAGAAGAAAGTAGCGTTAATACAGATGATTTACTTCAATGGGACGACCATACACAGACGCTGGCTCATATTGAAGCCATGTTAAGGAAAACAAAAGAAGCTGCCTTGAAACGTGAAAGGGCTCTTTCTTATGCCTTTTCTCAACAGGTGGAACTCATTTCCTAACAATTTAAGATTCTGGGTCGTTCATATAGTTCGTGTATAGCCATATTCTAACGCTCCTATATTTGCCTGGTTATTGTATTGAAAGATGTGGAGAGCTGAGAGCGTTGACAAAGTTGAAAGCGAACCAGAACCAGAAGGCTGGACAAGGAGAAGTAATAAGCATTGGGACTGGGAGAGTCAAGGAAGAGCTTCGTGTGATCAGATCAGAGATCCAATCAAAACAGTCGAAGTCGACACTTATCGACCTTGCTCTTACTCAAAACCCATGCCCCACAGATCACAATATCACCACCACCACCACCACAACTACTACAACTACCAATACCCCCAACAAAGGCCTCAGAACTCGTATTGTTTCCCCACTCCGGCCCAAAAAGCCCACCGCGAAAACTTCTCCTTCCAAGTCCAAGTCCAACAACCTCTCACCCCATCCCCATCAAAGCCCAGAAATCTCCATCATCACTTGGCCACCACCACCACCAGCCCTCGTTGCGTCAATGTCAGTAGAGTGCCAGAGAGGAGTAACCTTAAAACGCCGCCTTATGGTAACTACATGGCTGCGACGGCTTCGGCCAAGGCCCGGTTGCGGTCTCAAAGTGCGCCGAGGCAAAGGGACTCTTTGGTGACACCAGAAGCAGAGAAAACAGGGCCGTCTGCCAGGAAACGACTGTCGTTTCCTGTGGCAGGTGACTCAAATGGGAGCCTAATAAGCCAGCAGCAGCAGAGGAGGTCGAGCGTCTCTTCTCGTTGCTCGGACAGCGAGACCTCTCCGCTCAGGGGCAATGAGTTTAGGCAGAGGAGGTGGTTGAGGTGACCAAGGCTACTACTACTCTACACGTAAGAAAGAAAAGAGCACATGTACTTGGCTAGCTGATGAGAGAGACCGATCCGAGTTGTGAAATCATGAGATCTATATATGCACATTATCAACGATGTTGTCCATGGTTTATGTAAACAAGACTTGTTATTGAGCATATATAATACGACAAAAATTTCGACTCGATGAGTTTTTTCAGTTCCTTAATAATAATTAATAATTGGACGCGTCTACAGTAAGAGCGTCCCTACGTAGGGTCCTGTCTATTCATGTCTATTCACCGTTGAATGACAATCTGTATATAAATAGATTCTTCACATATTCTTGTTATTCTCCACAGATTCCTATCCAACGATAATTAAGGCATGACTAATTAATAAGCATTAAAAGATAATGACTCCAGACTTGGCTAGTCCAGGAGGAGTAAAACAAGCTTAGAATCTCCTGTTGCTATTGGTCTTGAATCACTCACATTCCCCTTCCTCAATCAGGCCTAGTTTTGATTTGTTTAATGCTTAGTACCTGGGACTTTGCAGCTAATCTTTTTTTATATTAGTACATAATCATAATCTAAGAAAAGCCCAAATCTAAGAAAAGCCCAAATGTAGATTCACTTTATTAAAAGTGATAACTAAGCACGTGTTGCGGGGTACCATATCTTCGCCATATCTCAAGTATATACAAAATAATGGACTGCGCTCAAGAATTTTCAACACCCTTTAAAGACAATAACTTGGTTTTGGAGTTGGAATAGGTTCCTCTGGCTCGGATCTTGGCCACTTATCCATTGATCAACGAAATAACAGGACAAACACATTGCCACACAGATTAGAAACTCGCAGAACAAGTCTTGGCTTCAGCTTAGTCATGCAATTTATACTTATCTTGTAATCAGTTTATAGTCTATAACCAAAAGCAGATAGTTTTCTTCTTCAACAAAAAGAGGTCCAAACACAGAGCCCAAGTACAACAAGTCTGGCAATCCCATTGAAATAACGGCATAACAATATACAAGAAGTTTGGCAACAACAAACGGGGACAGTGTTCTCCTTTCCAGAGGAGTCCTACACAATAAACATTAAAATAAAGATCCAACCAGGTGACCAACTACTTAGATACACAACTTCTTAATTAAATAATAAATCATCTCTCTTGGTAATTTAACTTGATCAAAATGACAAAAACCAAATCAGACCTTCTTCGCACAAAACACGATTGGCTATGCAAGATTTTATCTGGTTCCAACTAAGGCAATCTCTGCATTGACCTTTGAACTTGCGAGAGCTGGGCTGCTACAACCGCTACTATCAGACAACGAAGCGACCGTTTTCTGAAGAACCCCAGATGGCGACGAGACCGCAGTCGCCGGCGGACTGCCAGAATCTCCATATCCGGCGAAGGGAGAAGACGGATCAGAGGCAGCACTGGTTGTAGCAGTGACCGAGCTTGGTCTCAGGACCTCAGCCAATGGTCCACCTGGTCGTGAAGCAACCCAAGGAGCAGGAGTCAGCCAGCTTGTGACATGCGATTTAGTATCACTTCCGTTGAACCGGGAACCGATCTGGGTCCGACCCATTTCACCATTGATGGAGCCTGAGCCGCCCATTGATAGAGTGAGTGAAGAAGGTGACAGCTTCCCCTGTGACGAGACAGAGCTTTGGTTGACCCCACCAGTACTGTGAGCCATGGTTTCCTCCATTCCTGTTTTAGACCACGCGTCGATAAAGCTTCTTGGGGTCTCAGAGTTGGTCTGATTATCCAAGGCCACGGCTTCCGGGTCAAGAAACAAACCGTACTCTCTGTCTTGTTCGTCTCCTCCTCCTCCTCCTCCTCCTCCTCCTCCTCCTCCGGTGCCGAAACTAGCATAAGAATTCAGATTCAGAAATGGTTCTTCTTCAGCATGGTGGCTGAAGATAGAGGTGTTGTTGAAGGAAGGCTTTGATGGTATTTCCATTCTGGTCTGCATTAGATGTAGCCATCTTGGATCAGAAGCAGCCATGGCAACAGCTTCTCCTTTCATCATCCACTCCAAGCTCCTTCAATAACGGCAAAACACATTCAATATCACCATAGATCAAAACCCAATCAAAACAAATACAAAGACAATCACAGGCTTATTACAAGTACTCAAACTAACCTTCCATCCTTGTCTGCAGAAAGAGAAGGCACAGATTCAAAAACAGGGGAGGGATGGTATGGCAGAGCAGGAGCGGATCCAAGGAAGTGATTATGGCTAATATTAGAATCTGTAGCCAAAGTTGCTGAAGACGAAATAGCAGAAAGAGCATGGTGATTACTATTACTATTATCATGACGAGTCCTCTTGTTGCTGTTGTTGTTGTTGTTGTTGTTGTTGATTTGAACTTCCACATGCTTTCTTGAACGGGAACGGCCTCTGTTCATGTGACGCTCGCAGTACTTTTGGTCCGGCGCCACATCTCGGGAGCATCTCCATTTCTTGCCATCCGTTCTTTTACACCTGCCTGGCTCTGCATCCCTACCGTTTGAAAATCTCACCTTGAATTCACTCCCAACTGCAAAAGGCAAAACCCACCAAAATTTGAGAACAGAGATTCCAAATCTCAAGGAATAAAGATTTAGAAAAACGAAAAAACACACAACACTCCATAAAAGCAGAGGACTAGCTCTGACAAGTTACAAAAACACTACCTTGTTTACTTACTAGCCAAGCTATGGTTATTGAGGCATACCAGTACCCAAAAGGACAAACTTTGACATGTTATAGAATCATATAACAAAACATTTAATAATTTTGTGTTGTGAGGAAAGAAAATAATAAACCCAGAAAATCCCACATCTATTTGAAAGGACTTATAAACATCAAAGATTTTGTCGTGTTGAGAAAGAAAAGGATGAACCCAGAAATACCCGCATCTAATGTGAAATGACTAGCTGAGTATTAGTGATTGAAGAAGAATATATATATACGTATGTATATATATGTGCGTGTCGAGAGAGTGAGAGATATAGAGATTTAAAATTACAGGGGTAGTGGGAGACGGCTGAGGCAGACAGATTTCTGGTAAATGGAAAGAGAAGCTCATGGGGAACAGGAACAGAAGCCACCATGTACTTGTATATCATAGCTTGTCTCTCCAGCTCTTTCAACTGTGCATTCGTGAAAGGAAACCCCACAGACGCCGCCATGGCTCCTCCTACAAGAACCAAAAATTGAAACTAAATAAACCAACCAAAAAGCTATCACATACCCAAAATCGCAAATGTCTCAGAAATTCAAGAACAGCCTTTTCATGTTCCCTTTCTTTACACCATTCATTTCACATATTTAATATCTCAACCCCCACACGACCCCTACACCCCACATGGGACTGTTCCATTTCTCACACTTTGTTACATTATTTCATTCCAAAGTTACTAAGTGACCCAACTCACAAAAGGGTGATACGATATTAATCTTTTGAGAGTGTTTGTTACAGAGCAGAGAGAATGGCAGGCATAGAAAAATAAAACGTTTCACTTTGTAATGACCAAAAAAATGTAAAGAAAAAAGGCATACCTGGGGATTTTAAGGCGTTGTAAGAGACAGCAGTAGTATTAGTAGTAGTAGAAGAAGGAGAATAACAAGTATTATGAAAAGGCTGCAGAGTTGTTAGAGCTGCACCGCCACCAAATACAACAGGAGCAGCAGCAGGAGCAGCGACATCGTATATATCATCAGTCCTAGGTGTGGTGTTGGATGTAGGACCATCAAGATCAACTACTTTGGAGTATTGAAATTGACGGTGGTGATCATTTTGAAGATCAAGATCATCATCATCGTAGTCGTCGACTCATTAGGCATTGATTCTCTACATTTCGGCTCCGCACCAAACCCAAGAACGTGACTAGTAATACTACAACTTGTACAAGTAAAAAGTAAAAGTAAAAGTAAAACTACAAATTAAAACTACTCTTGTCTTAAACACCAAAGGCATCCACTTCAGTTCATTACCGTAATAACAATAATATTTAAACTAACTCCTTCCCTTATTTGGAACACACAACTCAAAGACATAAACAAAACAAAACAAACCACATAAACAAAACAAAACAAAACGAAACGAAGGACCCTCTCTCTATCTAGACAAAAAAATAAATAAAATATTAAAAGTAATAAAGATTTCTTTATTGGTGGGTTTTCTCACAAATTAGGCCACGTTACTTAAAACCCATATCTCTTTTCTTTTTTTAAAAAAAGAAATTGACTTTTTTTTTCTCTCAAGAACTTTTTATTTTATTTTTTGTTTATTTTTATTTTTGGAGTTTGGTGGATGTGGGCTTGATATGGGATTTTATGCTAGAGGAATGGGTTGCCGCCATCCTCGACCTTTGCTTTGCTTCCATGCTTCCAACATTCGCACGCCATACCAGAAGACAACCTACTAAAAGCAACCTTTTTCAATTTTTTTTTCCAATTTTATTTATTTATTTATTTTTATATTTCCTTCTTTCCCTATAAATATTGTTCATTTAATTTACATATTTTGTTCTTTAATAATTGTGATGGTGTGTATCCATTTCAGCATGTAAAGTAAAAGCTAAATTCCGAGCAAAAAAAAAAGTAAAAGCTAAATTTTTTGTAAAATTTATAAATACTTATTATTGAAGAGAGAGTGCCACATTAGTATTCTATTTGGGGCACCTCCAGCTCCAGCCACTTCTTTTTTCCAATTACCGCCATGGGAGACATAAAATGATGAAGATAAGAACCCTTCAAGACAAGTGGACAAAGTTTTGAAATTTTTCCTTTAATAATTAATGCATCATGTGAAATTATTCAAATCACTCCTAATACTTTCACACATATACATGCATCAATGATCCATCTATCTTCAAAACTCAAGTAACGTCAATTACGTCATTCCAAGGGAAAAAAAAAAAAAAGAAAGAAAGAAAGAAAAATAAGATTCAGGTCATGTTGTGTGTCATATATATATATATGATTGCCAATCAAGTTGGTTTTTTTTTTTTTTTTCTTAGGTGTAGATATTTTTTTTTCGGTCGTTGGATTATCACCTAATAGTGATCCAACGGTTATAATAAGATACATAAAAAGACGTGCATTATTAATGTTATTTTTTTCTTTTATTTTTTATAATAAAAAAATGTGCATGATAAATTTTCATTGGCCAAATTCTTATCTATGCATAAGTAAAAAAAAAAAAACTTACTAAATTGGTACCCTATATATATATATTGCACAGAGATCTTAATTGAAAACAAATAACAAAACTATAAGATCACATTTTTTTTTCCTTGTCAATCATTTTTTTTAAGCTTAACACAAAAAATAATGTTTTTAAGGAAAAAAAAAGAAAGAGATTTAACTCAAATTATTTTCACCATATAATCATATACGACTCGTTTATGTAAAAGCTATTTAAAGCATTCAGTAACAATATTTGGCGGCGGTTTTTAAAAGGAAAACTAATTCAAGTGTGATTCTTTTCATACTACAATTGATTCAATTTTGATGTTCAGTAAATTGAAGTAACGAGTCCTGATCTGCTAACCATAAACCATGTCAGGTTTCAAGTATTACTAGAACTATTAACATCACAACTTTGGTTTTGAAGAAGCATTAATTATTATGCTACATAGTTATATTTTCAAGCAAAAAAAAGCCACCGAAAAACTCAAATTAAAAACCAAAAAAAAAAAACAAAGGCAAGGCAATGTACAACTTTTTTCGCATATGCTTCATAGTCACCTAATGGCTAATTGGCTCATTTCCTGTACAACATTTAAAAAATAAAAATTTGAGGAAGCTTAAATTTGAACTCAAGATAAGGTTATTACTGGACTATAAATGCCACCGCTCACATATATACATCAAAATATGTTAATTATCTATAAACTACCATATCAAAATTCTAAATAGGTTTTTTTATTTGATTCTGTGTGACATTGAATTTTATCTAATATTTTATAGTGCATATATTTAAAAATAATTTTAAATAACTCATTATAATTTTTGAGGGGATTGTAATATCTCGTTAAAAAAGTATTTATTATTTTGTAGAATCGATCCATATCTTGCAGCGTGGGTGTACGGGAAACGCCGTTTTAACGGCGTCATCGTTTGTCGTCATAAGCACCATCAAAGGCCGTCCTCGATAAACGGAAATGGGCCCGTGGGCCGTATGCATTTAAACCAAAATGTCTCTGTGTTCGTCCCAACTCGCACTTTACGCGCGTCGTTTCTACGTAGACCTTGGTCCCCTAGTGGCGACGCACGTGTCTCAATTCTCGAGTTTGATTGGTCGGTGGCCGGTCTCCACCAACGAAGAGGCTTTCTTTATTTTTTTGTTATTAATTATTAATAATTTTTTTAATAGTATGTAATTGTAAATCGCAGTAATGGGTCGTGGTTTTGGACCCTTCGGTACCATTATGACAAAAACAGTTGATAGTGTTGCGCCACTTGTTTAACAATTAGATTTCAATTGGAAGTACTTGAGAAGTTATGTCCTATTTGATTTTTATCATATGATATTTCTTATATATATATGATATTTCTTTTTTGTTTTTATTTTTCAAAAAAAGTTTTATAGAGATGGAGGAATAGTTTGAGCTCATAAGATGTAGCCTAATGATATAATAACATTGCAAAATGAGCTATAAACTCAAACACCTTAAAATTCAAGTCACTAGAAAACTCCAAAACTTTCCACAAACAAGATTAATGGGCAACATGATGAGTTTATAGTGAAATGAAAATCCATATAAGCAATGAATGTTTTACCATGAATTTCCACATTTCATTAACAGTCCTCATAAAGAAAAAAGAAAAAAGGAAAAGGATTGACAGTGACAACGATGTGTGTTTTATATATTATATATTGTTTGAATCGTGATAAGAATAAATGTATTGAAACAGGGTATTTCCCAAAAAAATATTAAAAATATTTTATATGGGGGGGACTAGATTTGAAATATAATAACATAAATAGTGAAGAACAAGGATAGTGAGAAGGGAAATCGGTTTCCAAAGAAGATTGAGTTTGAGGAGCGAGTGATTGAGGCATGTGGCGTATGGGAACGGTGTATGAGGTGGCAGCTTAGGGAAAAGTGGAGGACAGCATTGAGCATTGATGAGAGACCAAAAGGGTTAGGACATATAGCTGTCATGGTAAATGGGCTGTCCCTATCACTTACTAAAAGACAAATACTCTCTCTCTCTATCTCTCTCTCTCTCTGTCTCTCCTAATTTTCCTCTTTGTTACCATTCTATCCCTCATAGGCTTGTACCCTAAGCCCCAGCTCTAACTTTATATTCTCAAATGGATGGTCACCAGTTAGATGTTTTACTTTGTTTATCAACTTGGGTACTCACTTTTCTTCTAGGTTGTTTTGGTTTTCCAAAATATCCCCCTTCTCACTCTTTTTGTTGCAACCACAAGAAACCTAGTTGGTGATATTACCATATTGGTTTCACGTTTCAATATTGGTCCCCGTTTGGTCCCTTTGACGTTTAAAATAGTATTAATGAAAGTCCCCATTTTATTTAAAGATAAGCAACTCACAAAATTCAACTTAAAAACTTGTTACATACAAACTAAAGACTTGGCCGTACGAAATTTGGACAAATGAACATACATTAGTTATTAGGACAGATAGAATGTACTAAAAGTGATAGTCACTCTTTCAATAAAAGAATAGATTATGATATCAAATCTCATTATTGACATAATCAATTAGGCTGACAAAGTTGTGGAGTCATTTTACCAATTAGGAGTTGCCTTTTGATATTTTGAAGTAACTCCAATGTGCACCGTTTGATGGTTACGAGGGACAAAACATTTGTCTCCAAGAAAGAAACAATGGAATAAAACAAGAGCATGGACCGCCTGCTTTCTTTATTGCCTAGTGATTTTCAAGCTACCACCGCCAAGGAAACACCTCTTATATATGTTATCTATTCAAATATTCGAGTCAAAAGTGCTATCATTTTCTTTTTATTGGATTTTTTGGTATTATCTTCTTAATCAATTTATTTATTTATTTAATTATTTATCTTCTGCGGAAGCATCTCTCTCCTTCGGCATGGGCTGTTATCACTAAGGAACCGCACCACATACACATGGTCCCATCTTTTGGCCAATAAAAAAAAAGGGGGAAAAGGAAGGCCCATTTTTCCAATCCGGTTTTTCCTTTTTGCCAATTCTGATTCAGTGTTTTACCCTCATATTTTTGAAAAAAAAGAAGAAAATCTTTCTATTTCTGAAGACATTATTGGTCATAAGAATAAAATTAAAAGAAAAAAAAAACTGGTTCATGTACGGAATGGTGGGTGTATGTTCTTTGTCTTATGAAACAGACCCCACAACTTCTGTCTTGTTGATTAAGGTCTTTGACTCTTGAGTTCCAACACATGTGATTCTACTCTAGGTGACAATGTTCCGTCATATCATCAATACTAGCCTAACATAAATGTGTGTTGTTTGTATGTATGTATCTATGTATATGCTAAGAAATGTTTCCATTAAAATTAAACTCCATTTGACATATTCAGATAAACCAATGGCATTCCCAAGCACTTTCTTGGTGTCAAAAACAATTAAAGGAGAGCCCAAACAACGAAAATAAGTTCCAATATAGATGATGCTGTGCCATGAAAAGCCTAATAGGCCCATGCCAATCATACCATTTGGAATTGAGCCCAATATAGGTCAGTTTTGGACAAAGCACAATGGCCCAAATTGGTTGGTGAGACTTGGAATCATGATCTTGTTTTTAAAGCCCAGCTTGGTTCAACACTCGCTTAAATTTAGAAACTCATTTAAGGGTCTAAATCAACAAATAAACTTGAGTAAAGCATAGTAAATTAGTAATATTTGAAGCAAATTTTTGGTTTTCATTCTTTTAACATTTTTCTTTCTTGTGACCATTGGTGCGCTCTGCCATGGTATTGAATCATGGTATGACATGGCTCCCACAGATTGGTCATGGACTCATTGAGCATGATTGGTTATTGGACCCTTTTGGAAACGACATCATCATAATGTTGGTCACAGGCTCACACTCCCTTAATCAATTCTTGTCTTAACAACCTGGCCCATTATGGAAGCTTTTCTTTGAATCAAAGCGTGACATTTATCATGTTTTTAGTTTTTATTCTATGTCTATGATCCTATCTTAAATAAAAGTTACAGAAAACGACTAATCTGACATGTTGAAAACTATTTCTGACCATCTACAGCAGCCACTTTCTGCTATTTACAAACTCCCATAAGAGCATCAGACTGCATCAAAAGCAGCGAGAAGAAAAAGTTCAGAGACTCTGCCATAGCAGAAGTATCAGGACTTTTCTAGTGATTCAATTTAGAAAACAACAACGTAGGAATCTTACTCCTTAAGTAAAAAATTAAAGCAACAAGTCCCTTGACTGCCTCATAAAGAAAGTAGTACTATGCTATGGTTATTCTATTTCTGAGCTAGCACTAATAAGAATCGTACCATGTTTCTTCTAGGCTCATATTATGTTACTCTCTCTTTTTTCTTTTTCTTTGTTTCGTCTGTCTCCTTATCCCCACCTGCCCTTTACCTTATACAGTTCTATGAGAGCCTTCCCAAGAATTCTCAACATCTCTTGCCATGGAAACTGTCTAATTCATCATCATCATCTTCTTCTTCTCATTGTCAATGGTTTGGAGTCTCTTGCTACTCAAACAAGAGTAATCAAGTCAAGGCTTTGAGTCTCAGAGGCTTAGGATTGTCTGGTGTGTTGAACAACTCTATTACTTGTCTCTGCAGCCATAAACGTTTGCTCTCTCTTGATCTAAGTGGTAACAATTTCAGTGGTGGGCTTCCTAAGCAGCTTGGAAACTGTGGCCAACTCAAGACACTTCTTCTCAATGACAACAGCCTTGATGGTTCAATCCCATTTGAGCTTTTCCAATCCAAGGGGCTATCACGGCTTGATTTGGGCTATAATTCTCTCTCGGGTGATATACCAGCTGAAGTAAGCTTCTGCAGCAAACTAGAATACATTGGTTTACACAACAATTACTTGACAGGACAGGTACCAAGTGGACTGTTTACACTTCCGAATTTGAAGTTTTGTTATCTGAACACAAACAACTTAACTGGTACTTTACCAGATTTTCCTCTTACTTGTGCAATTTCTGATCTTTGGATTCATGAGAATTCATTTTCTGGATCTTTACCACTTTCTCTAAGCGGTTGTCACAACCTTACTGCTTTTATAGCCTCTCATAACAAGTTTGGAGGAGTTATTCCACCAGAGATGTTCAAATATCTTGTGCAACTTGAAAAAATTTATCTTGATGCAAACAATTTAGAGGGGGAAATCCCAGATACCTTATGGGGTCTTAGAAATTTACAGGAGCTTGTTCTTTCTGGAAACAAGATTAATGGGACAATATCTGAGAGCATTGCTCAGTGTCTTAAGCTAACTACAATAGCTGTCTCAGCTAATAAGCTGGTTGGTCAGATTCCTCATTCAATTGGTGATCTCAAACATTTGAAGAGTTTGTTTCTCTTTGATAACATGATTGATGGCTCTTTACCGTCTGAACTTGGAAATTGCGGTTCACTTACGGAACTTAGGCTTCAGAACAACTTCATTGGAGGAGTAATCCCAAAAGAAATTATCAAACTTGAAAAGCTTGAGGTTCTTTATATGTTCAACAACCAGTTGGAAGGCGTTATTCCAGAGAACATAGGGGCATTAAGCAGCCTTGTGGAGTTGGCTCTGTATAACAACAGTTTGTCTGGTGGAATCCCAACTGAGATAAGCCATTTAAAGAAACTCAAGTTTCTTTCTTTGGCTCACAACAGTCTCAGTGGAGAGGTGCCATTGGAGCTTGGGAAATACAATACTCCTGGATTAGTGAAACTGGATTTGACTGGTAATTTTCTATCTGGATCAATGCCTTCTGGTATATGCACAGGGAATAGCCTTTCGGTTTTGACTCTGGGAAATAACCTTTTCAATGGGAGTTTTCCAAGAGAAATTGCAACTTGTCCATCTCTCAAGAGAGTGATTCTTAGTAACAATCTTCTTCATGGTACTATACCAGCTGATATGAATGAGAACTCTCGAATTTCTTTCTTAGAAGTTCATGATAACTTGCTTGAGGGAATGATACCCGCGGTCTTTGGTCATTGGAGGAATCTCACAATGCTTGATTTTTCCGGAAACAAATTATCCGGGTCTGTACCTCCAGAGCTTGGAAAGCTTCAGAGTCTTCAGATTCTTAGACTTTCTTCTAATGGGCTAACAGGAAGCATTTCCCCGGAGCTTGGTCATTGCAGAAGAATTATCAAACTAGACCTTAGCAAGAATGATCTTTCAGGAAAAATCCCTTCAGAGATCAGATCATTGACAAAGTTGCAAAGTCTCCTCCTTCAAGAGAACAGACTTATTGGTCCTATTCCAGACACTTTCTCTTCTCTCCGCACCCTCAATGAGCTGCAGCTAGGTAGCAACATGCTTGAAGGCTCTCTTCCTTGTAGTTTGACTCAACTTCACCATTTCAATTCAATTCTTAATCTGAGCTATAACGGGCTCTCTGGTAAAATCCCAGAATGCCTTGGCAACTTAGACAAGCTACAAATTCTTGACCTCTCAAGCAATAACTTCTCTGGTGAGTTACCAAATGAACTGAATAGCATGATCTCTCTAGTCTTTGTCAACATATCATTCAATCACCTTTCTGGAGAACTCCCTTCTGCCTGGATGAAACTAGTTGCTTCATATCCAGGTTCTTTCCTTGGGAACCAAGAACTTTGTTTACTAGGCACTGAGGCTAAAATCTGTGAGGAGGCTAAAGTTTCTGTGAAAAGAAGCCAAATTATTCCTGATGTGGTTATTGGTGTGGTAATCTCGGTGACACTTCTTTGCATTATCATCTACGCATTAGTAGTTCGAGTCCTTGCACAGAAACAAAACCTTGATGAATCTCTGCTACCCGAATGTCAACCAAAAAGTGAATACTTACCAAAAGATTTGAACTTTGAAGATATTATGCGCGCGACGGAAGGATGGAATGAAAAGTATGTGATCGGCAGAGGAAAGCATGGAACAGTTTACAGGACGCAATCCATGAACTCCAGAAAGCATTGGGCGGTAAAGAAGATGAATTTGTCCGATAGAAACTTCATAATCGAGATGAGAACTTTGAGTTTGGTTAGGCATCGAAATGTGGTGAGAATGGCAGGCTACTGCATCAAAGATGGCTATGGTTGTATTGTGACAGAATACATGCCTGGAGGTACTCTCTTTAATGCACTACACAAAAGTGAACCTTGTTTGGTTTTTGACTGGAGCACTCGATTTCGCATTGCTTCTGGTATTGCACAAGGCCTTTCTTACCTTCACCATGATTGTGTCCCACAAATTATTCATAGAGATGTTAAATCAGATAACGTTTTATTGGATTCTGAATTGGAACCTAAGCTTGGAGACTTTGGAACAGCTAGAATGATGGTTAGTGATTCTGAAACAAGCTCTGCTAGGTCCGCCATTGTAGGAACCTTGGGCTACATTGCACCAGGTAGTTTCTAGTATAATGACCCAGTTTTTATCAATCAATCTTCAAGCTTTAATATCAGAACCTTCTCTGATTCCTATCTTCTATTCTTTTTACATTTCAGAGAATGCATATTCAACCCGGGTGACAGAGAAATGTGATGTATACAGCTATGGAGTGATCTTGCTAGAGCTTCTTTGCAGAAAAATGGCAGTTGATCCATGCTTCGAAGAAGGCCTTGATATTGTCTCCTGGACAAGGAAGAGCCTAGAGGAGAACAGTGATTGCCTTTGCATATTTGACGAGGAAATAAGTCATTGGAATGAAACTGAGCAACAAAAGGCACTGAGGTTGCTTGATCTGGCGCTTGAATGCACAGAAAAAATGCCTTCTATGAGACCCTCCATGAGAGACGTTGTAGGATTCCTTATCAAGTTGAATGATATGCATGAATGAACAGTAAATACCGTCAACTATTTTGTTGTCACAGCTTTCACTCGATAATAGTCAAATAGTATTCTGAAACAATGCATTATACATCAAAATGATGCGCCAGAGGTTATTGGAATTCAAGTGATGTCGGGAAAAAAGAATATATGTTGCAAGTTTCATTATAAATGTAGCAATTGATTTATCTTACATGTTTTATTAACCAATTCTGTGACAAGTTCTAATAGCATCTAACGTAGCAAGGTGATCCCGTGAAAAATTAAGACCCGGGAGTGAAAACATCATTTAAATCCCATCTCAGGTATCTTCATCTTGAAGGCACTGCCTTAACCACAAAATAAATTAACCGATGGATGTGAAGCATTTATAATTCCTTCGCCAAACGTGCTGATAAATGCAGCTGCATTTGAATATAGAACAAGTTCAATTTGATCAGATAGATGCAAATTTTGGAGACCTCAGGTAATTTGTAAACTGACGAATGTCTTCATTACACTAAGTTTGTAATTATTTTGATACCAACAAAAAAGATGAGACAATGGACTTTCAGCATCACAACACCAAACTGAAGAAGCATTGTCAGGGCACCTAGTCAGTTGCTTCTGCAGGCTGCAAATCTTCCTTCTGTTTCAACGTTTCCAGAGCTGAAATTCGCCTGTCCAATGACTCATGCAGCCCTTTCATCTGCACAAACAGAGACACTGAATCAGAACAAAGCGCCATATGTGTTTCACATTGAGAAATAAGAGGAACAAAAGCTTTTCTCTAGTTTTTCATTCCTTTGATTGCTTATTATAATTTTGAAGGAACGTTATGTTAATGGAAAAGTTACTAGATGATGATTACCATTGTAGGATGGAAGTGGAAAATTGATGAAAAGGAAAATATAAAGGAAATCTATCTATATAGACTGAAATGATGTCCAATCTAAGTTTTCTAAACCAACCACTTTCTGTTCTCAGAAGAATAAAATTGTGGAAAGGCACGAAATATACAACAAAGAAGCACCTATCAAGTATAAAAAAAGCAACAGATATCAATTTGCTACTGAAAACAAACTATAGAAGAAGCAGCTAGATCACTCAAATCTTGTCAACAACTTCCAAAATATGAAATTTGTTCTCGTTGCAAGAACTGTAATATCAAACATACAAAGGGCAGAAGATGTACTTTCATGGTTTGACAAGAGTTGATGAATAAAGTTGTGATAAGTCAAACAGCAAGCACAGCTATATGGAAACACAGTTGGCACGCCAAAAAGAAAGAACCAGAATAAGAGGATTCATAGGAAGTAGAGCATAAAAAGTCCAAGGATCATAATCCATTCTCTCCATCAAACATCTTCTTTTCCATTTTCCTCCTCAAAGATCAGAGATTCTTAACATAGCCAAGATGGACACCCTCTGCCACAGAAAGATATCACCTAATTTATAATCGACGGATGTACGATGCTCTAAACAAATTTATGCCCTGATGCCTTGAAAATTGAAATCATCTCAATAAAGCAGAGCTCATTCTTAAAATCCTTCAGAAGCCATTTCTCATCACAAGCACATGCCCACAAACTCGAGAAAAGACCACAATGAATTCTAACAAACAGAAATTCACTATAAAAGAAAGGTCTCAATCTTCCATTACATATTCCATTTAACTTAGCGTACTTCGAAACAGACAAATTGTAACTATGAAGCCATTAGTATATGCATTACACATAACAATTCTTAAGATGACACCCTCCACCATTCACGATTACCCAAATTGTTTCATTCCCTCCCTACCATTTGCTAATTCAAATTCACCACTAAAAACAATCATACTAAACAAAGTTTACGCAATTCAAGTTTTGCTATAAATTTTCGCCTATATGCTAAATTTCTACATTCCCAAAAATGGGTTTACTTCGAATACTACAGAACACAGCCGAATCTCACAAACCACACAAAAGATCAGCATAAAAACTATTATTCTCACTTACCCATCAAATTTCAGGAACACCCAGATGCGAAAATGTATACAAATAAGCACAAGAGCACAAAAATTAATAGAAAAAAAAATTTTTTAAAAAAAAAAAAAGAAGAGGAGGAAGAAGACGACGACGCAATACCTGTTGAGAAATGGCCTCATGGGCAACCTTGTAATCATTGTGAAGGATATAAATCCCCAGAAACGACGCCGTCGCAGCACCAGCGAAGAATGACGCAGCTCTTACCCTCAGAACGTAACCCATCTTCTCCTTCTCCTTCTCCTTCTCCTTGTTCTTGTTCTCCTCCTCCTATGCTCCTTTCTCTTCGCCTCTCTGCAATTTTCTCCTTTGTACTACTTCTGGGTTCTGACGTATTTAGCCCCGTACAGAAACGACACCCTTTTTTCAAAACGACGTTGCGTTTTACCGTACACCTAATTACTGAACAAAAGCGGTGTCGCTTTACAACGCGCCTTGGACGTAGTAAAATCCTTGGTTTGCTTAATTCTGAAGCGTGGCGTCGCACTGGATAAAAAATTATAAATAGAGAAAGAGAGAAGGGTGACCAGTACGGAACGTAACCAAAAGGAGTGTCACGACTAACACCAAGCGAAGGCCGAAGAGGAGAAGCGCCATCTTGCTGGTTCTGAGTTTTGGGTTTTGAGAAAAACTAGGGCTAGGTTCTTGTTTCTTAAAAGGGTTTTTTTTTTTTTCTCACTGGTTTTTTTTTTTTTTTTTTTGGGGGGGGGGTGGGGGGAGAGACCCATCAACCGTCACAAAATGTTCAATGGGGGTACACCTTCGGTTCCTATTACTAATGTCCCAACCGAAGACATTCAAAAGGTATGAATATTGTATGTATATGTGTATATGCATTCACATTTGTGTCAACTTACATATATATTGAGATATGTATGTACGAATTGGCATTTGATTATTTGTTTCAATCTCGACATTTGGGTTGCTTGTATTGTATGTTATTTTGCACTATTATTAGCCTAAAGGGTTGAGATGAACAAGGTTTAGTATTGCAAAAGTTGAAATTTTAGACCAAGAACAATAAGAGGTAGGTCGAATGGTCATGCCAGATTTATGAGATTCGATTCTTTATGGGACCTACGTAACAATATGCTAAAGTTTATTGGCTCCTAAAGGCTGTAGTAGGTTCAGGGGAGGACAAGTAAAATATTTGTAGACCAAGATTTCATTGCCTGAAACTTTGTTGAGAAAAGAAAGGTTTTCTTTTTTAAATCTTGTATCTAAAGGTGGTGTCATGGTGTGTTATGTTTGCTGTAGTGCCTGGAGGAGAACAAACAGTTGATTCTGACTATAATGGAGAACCAAAATCTTGGAAGGTTCAACGAATGTGCCCCGTGAGTGTTCTCTTTTTTTTTTCATTATTTTGTGGAAAAATTCATTTAAGTAAACTAGTTATTTTCTCTGACCCAACACAGATGTCTAAATTTTCTTTGCTAAAAATATGAATTAATCGAAAAAGAAGGGCACTGTTTCATGAATTTACAGTTTTCAGCAAAAATCCAAGAAGATTGACATGTTGGTTTGGGGTGACGAAAATTGCTTTCATGTCAACTTTGTGATTGATTGGAAGCTTGCTTGTTAGAAAAGAGGAGTTTTAGTAGAAGCAACAATGAGAAATGTATTGTATGCTACTTTAAAGGGAACCTCGAAGTAAAGATTGGTGTGAGAAATTAATGTATAGGATTGTATCCTAATCCTATTATGCTTGTGGAGAAAGTTATGAAGAAATCAGAGCAGTCAGCATGATGCAAGTGCACCTACCTGCCTATATAGTTAGCTTTTCAACCTTTGCTAGGAGTTGGATGTAGGTGTGGCAGTATTCATAACGTGTAAGAAGAGAATGGTGTGGTTTAAAGTAAGAGGAAGGGTAAATAGAAAGATCATTGGATAGTAAATCAACATCACTAATGTATGGGTATTGAGTGTCGGTTCTTAATTCCACCAGGCATCATGCATCTCCCTCCTCTGTATGAACCTTATTGGGTGAGGTAGTCTTGTACCTTGGTTTGATGTTATTTCCCTCGTTGTTGGGAGTGTCTTTAGATCTAACGGACACGTCAAAGTGTAGCGTAACATAATCGAAATCGAAGCTCTTGAAGTGAATATCTTGACCCTTTAGTCTTAATATCATATCAATTCTAAGATATTTTCATTTGTTGGACTTTATCCATATTCAAAATTGTCATATTTTCATTTGTTGGTCCTAGAATGTAAAGAGTATTATGAACTTTTCAGGCATCGAGCCCAGCTGCAGCAGAACTTGATGTTTCTGAGCAGTCTAGCTGATGCCCTACAAGAATCGGCAGCACTCCCTCAGGTGAGTTGCTTAATCAATGCGACTCTAAAACTTTTTATCGGAATCCAAATCGCTTTAAGTTTTTGGATGCTTGAAAAATTTGTAGATCCTGGCTCAGTCAACAATGCAACCATTGCAGCATCCTCAGTCTCAACAGCAAGCAGCTTCCCCTCCAAGGCAGCAGCCATCATTGCTCAATCAACAGCAGTTCATCCAATCGCAGATGGCCATGCAAATTGGAGCTGGAATGGGAATCAATCAAGAGGGCTTAGTGGATCAGCAAGCAGCGCTCTCTCCGTGGCTGCAGCCACCTTTCCTTAATCAACAGCAGCTATTCCAAGCGCAGATGGCTATGCAAATTGGAGCGGCAATGGGAAACAATCAAGAGGGCTCAGGGACTCGTGGTGCTGGTAGTTTTTTTGAAAAGCCGGCTTCTGGGCCTGGTGGTGCCGGTAACTTTCTAGGGATGTCGTTTTCTGGGTACAACAATGGTGGAGAATGAGATACAAGACCTTGGCCTTAACGTCAGATAAAAAAAACACCATGACACACAGTTTATACTACTTTTATGAACTACCTGATCAAGGACAACACCTGACTTGACTGACCATTTTGCCTGATCTGCTAGGCTAGGTATCAAAATGCCTCATATTTTTCCATTTTTCTTCTAAAGCTGTCTTTTAATAGTTCTTATTTGAATATTAGCATCCTCCGTGTAGTCTTTTTCTCACTCTTTCCCAAGTCATTAGGCGAAGGCATCATCAGTAACAAAAGGACAGCCACTAGAAATTAAAAAAATAGAAAGTACATACACGCATCCACCGTTAACTTGTAGCCACTAGCTCCCGTTTCTTTTGGTTTTTTTTTCGGCCGGCTCACACTTTTGAACGAGTATGTTTAAATAAAAATTGCGAAATGTGTTATAATTAGAATAAGAGTATAATTAGAATAGAAGATATTTAAAGTAAAATAAAATGAAATAAATTATAATTAGAATGGAAAATATTAGAATAGACCATTCAAAAACACTTTTATACCTCATTCTCATTCCAATACATAAAAAATTTATTCTAATGACTGATGAATTATTTGAATAGAAAAATTGAATTATTAAAACAAACATTCATTCCAAAAAATTATTTTAGGGCGCGTCTACAGTAGAGGTGCCCCTACGTAAGGCCTGTCTATTCACCGTTGGATGGGAATCTGTATATAAATAGATTCCACAGATTCCCGTTATTCCCCACAGATTCTCATCCAACGATAATTAAGGCATGACCCTACGTAGGGACGTCCTTACCGTAGCCATCCCCATTATTTTAATAGAAAAACTAAAATTATTGAAACAAATATGCAATTCGATGAATTTTCCATTTAAATGAAATAGAATAAGTGAAACAAACAGTATGGTGTTGTAATCATTCGGCTGGATTTTCTTGAATGTATCTTCAAGGATCAAATGTAATTTACAGATGATTACAAAAGAACCGTAAAATAAAAAAGGGATTGAATACGAATGAGTGATTTCGAATTTTAGACATCCTACTTAATCTGACGAATTTTAGACATGAAAAACTGACGAAATTTGCTTCTTAAACACGTTAGAAAAAAAAAAAAGCCTCTTCCATTTGATTTTCTTTCCCATTATGATCCATTACCGATAACTAAACGTGGCCGAAACATATTCGAAAAGCATTAATTCATAACCGAAAATCTTATTTCCCGGTAAGAACTTGCTTGCACTCTTTCAAGTTTTTTCGCTTAGAGACATCCGCCTCAATATGAATAGAGACGGAACCAAAGCATATCTCTGAGGTGGCAACTTAATTCAAAGACGACTAGGATGCGAACATCTTTTCCTTTCAGCAAATGAAAAATTCACCAACAGAATGAGCATAAGCTATCAGACGCGCAGAAGCAGTTGTGAGCATGAATATTTGCTTCACGCGCAGATTAATATAGTGTATTCATTAGATGATAAGACACGCAGGAAAACTAATGCTTTCTTCAAGAAATAATTTTTTTCTTTTTAAAATTAAAAAGAAAAGAAAAGAAAAAGGACAAGAAAAATCAGCAGATAATTCCAATCAGACAATTGTATGAGTCGCAAAGAAATTTGTTATCAACGACTAGCTCCATCAGCGTTAAGGTGCACGATTGCTGACTGATAACATCATTCTATCGCTGTTTCTCCTCTGCCTTCTCCTGTCAACACCGAGTAAAATAAAATATATTACAGACTATTTATATGTTGCGAAATTCAACAAGAAAATTAGACCAATTGATGCAAAATACTTATATCTGCAAGGGAAGTTGGCACAAGAAAAAGAAAATCTATTGATAAAAAGTCAAAATCATTCACAAAGTTTTAAAAAAGAAAAAAACACTGTGCAGTTCGTCGACACGATAACCCATTTTGCAAACAGTTATCAACTTACTATCTTCTGGAGGTAAATGCAGCACCGGTTAACCTGTCACACAATACAAACACAAAAATCTCAGTACGCACTGTAGATGATAATCAGACACAACCCTCAGATGAAGATCTTTCATGAAAGAATTCAGGCCGAACCTGCCCTGCTGCTTGGGTCCAATGTTCAAGCTAGATCTGCCATTACTCGATCCTGAGCTTTGGGTAGCAGTCATACTTGATCTTTCAAGCTTTGCTCCATTCAACAGTACAGACGACGGACTAGGCCTAGCATCAAGGCCATTCAGTTCATGAGAATCCATTGATTTGCTCAAGATTTTAACATTTGTTAAACCTTCAGAAGCACCAAAATATAAACCATTTGGTTGCTGATTCTGCTGCAAAGTGAGAGCAATTAGCAGTTGCATTTAAAGGAGATATCAGATATGCCTGAATAATTTTCAAAAACAGCCTTGTGTTATACTTCATATTATAGGGAGCTCAAAGGCAGAACCTTTTTCTGTCTGTTCTGTGCCATTGGAGTAACAGCCACCGAAGGCAAACTCGACGAATAAGGAGATGAGGCGGCAGCTGCTGCAGCAACTTTGGCAAAAGCCGCATTAGCAGCTACCATCTTCTGTGCTCCTTCACGAAGCTGAATAGAATCTCCCTCAACCATAAATAACTGCAGACACGGCAATATTTTTGATAAAATTTACATCTTCCTCGATAGAATCTTGCAAATATAATACTTCCAAAAACTCACCTCAGGGTGGCTAGCCACAAAGTCATCAAGCTTTCCATATTTTTTCTTGTAATCATGCCAGTGTAAAGGTGCAAGCATCTTTCCAAGTCTATTTGGTAACTATACATGAAAAAGAACAGAAATTCTCAAGTAACTAAGAGGAAGAATACATAAAGACCCTGCAATCACCTAGCAGCTACTAAAAAATGCTCACCGTCGAACTAATGCGAACTCTACCACCAGCTGGAATTGTACGGACTATGCAAGCCAACAGCGATCTTTCATCTAAAAGAACAGCCTCTGAAGTCCTTCCCACAGTTGGCGACTTAGTCCAACCAGTAGAGACATATGCTTCAGGCACTACGTCATTAGAATTGTTCACAGCGGTTTTGTCAAAATTAACTGGATGGAGTGAATTATCAGCCTGGGATGTATTGGCAGCAGAACTTGATTGTTCTGTGGTCAAAACTTGGTCCTCTAAGCCACCATCCATAGAGGTCACAACAGTTTGCTCCTTTGCCTGTGCAAATATCAGAGAAGCTAAGCATCTTCTTTACTTGCTACCGTAAGCATCCAATAGGCTTACCAATAGTCACAAATTACCAATAGTCACAAACCTTGGTATCATTGTTCTGCTGAAGTGATTCCAGTCGTAATACATCCTGAAAATGGGATGAAATTTGTCTCAGTTCCTGCTCAGGCTGAGAATCAACCAGGTAACCTCTCTCATTTGATTCAAGAACCTGAAACATAAATATTTTGTTGATCTGTCAATAATAGTGTGTATAGATGCAAAAGATAAGCATAAACATTAACAGCACCATCATTTATGGAACCTGTTGCTCCCCAGTAGATGATGATATCACAGACTCAGGATCCGTCCCTTGACCAACATGAACATCCAAATAATCTGGAGGAAGAGCTTGTCCATTAACAGACATCTTGTAGTTGTAATTTTCATCTGATCTCACTAGGTTTTGATCAGCTTGGGATGATGTGATTTCACTTTGTGGAGATATTTGTGCACCCTCTGATACAGCCTAAATAATATAACGAAGACTATAAGTCAAAATCTATTAACATATATAACAGGATCAAACGAAGATGCTTTCATCTGCTAGCACCTGTTGGTTATGCCACTGTTGAAGGGATGATATTGCAGGAACTGAATGAAAATGCCCAACATGTGACTGAGGAACATGTGGCGGTACAGAATGGGCAACCCCTTGTTGATGAACAACATATGGATGTAGAGCAGTCAACTGTCCAGGTGGAAGGTAGGAAGGCATCCCTAGTAAAGACGATGGAGCAATCGGAACACCAGCAATGTGATCAACCTAACAATTAAAAATAATATTAATTGATATGGGGCTTATCTTCTACACTTCATACAAGACTATGCACTTTACTATTGCATCAAAGATGTTTTATCAGTGAAATTTTTTACCAGTCCACCCTTTGAACAATGACATACACTTAAACAGGGAAAACAGCATCATCAGTCTAATATAAATCATCCTTTGAACAATAACAAAGAGGGGAAACAGCATTATCAACATTTTGTCAATCATTAAGTTAAAAGAGGGAAGGGGGAAAAAAAGTACCTGACTTGATGCATTTCCAGTTGAAGCATATGATGTAACATTGTCAGAATTTCCATTTGGAAGGGCCACATTGCTTCCGCTTGATGTGCCACCTCCACTCATCTCTAGTTGGTTTCCATCATTCTGACCAAACTGAGATACATCCTTTGAATTCTCTTGGGATATACGTGTCTCATCAGTGAAAGTTCCACTCCTTTCTCTTGCATCAGCCAGCTCAATTTGAAGTTGTTGTATTGTATGCATATGAAGTCTCTCCATCTCTGCAAACTACCATCAAGAACCCAGAAAGAAATACATAAAAAAATCAATGAAATGAACTCACCAACTTAGCAGAAATCAGAAGAGACTACCGTAAATCTTATTCTATAGGCAAGCAAGTAGTGACCAACATTCCATCAACTAAAAGAACGTTTCAAAAGGTAAGGTTCCAGATATCAAATCACATAAACAACATACAGGTATAGAAGGCTGAAGAGAAACCCATTGCATAATGTGAGTCTGATAACTGGATGATACTCCCCACCCAAACAAAAAAATAAACTAAACTACTCCGTGAAGTGGAAAAGGGAAAAACCAAAGAGATCTACCTGTCTTTGACAAGCAATCCAGAGCTGATTGTATTGTTCTGTACGCTCTCTCAGTTCAGCTTGCTGCAGGGCATCCATTTCCTGGACGCGGGCAATCCATGCTTGGGCCTCTCTCAATCGGTCATCCTTATATAATATGTTTTCTTGTGCAACCCTATGCTGAATGATAAATATTTAACTATTAGGCCTTATAAAACTAATTCAACCACAAAAGAATTAAGATACTGTAACTTTATTATATGGTGGATAACAAAGACTAATATTTTCAGAGATTTACCAAACTTACAACTAAAGGGAAAAAGTTATATTCTACACACTTGTACATTCATCTCTTAATTTGTTAACTTGTAATCTAATCTTTCACATCAATAGAACAATAAAATATATCATAAGCATGCAGATGAAACAGACCTGTTCCTGCAAATCTATAAGCTGCCTCTCTTTTTCTTGAATATGTTCTTGAAGGTCGTGTATTTTTTTAATGTGTTGAGCTCTTTCAGCTTCGGTGTGATCGCGCTCTCTTCTGCCAACAGATAATATTTACAAAAATATATAAACTTTATTTACAATGTTTAAAACCCAACTTAAACAACTTAACAGGGGGAAAAAGTACGAATTTCACTAAAATTCATAAAATTGTAAATTTCAGTTCAAACACAGAAAGGAAATTAAAAATAAATTAACCTGAAGCTTGCTAGTTCTTTGTTCTGTTCTCTAAGAAGGCCTTCTTTAGCCCAAGCCTGCCAAACCCATCAAGATAATTAAAAAGTTATTGTGCTGTCAAAGTATTTCAGTAAAATTATTTCATATCAAATAAGTGAATATTCAACAAACCGCTTCATTGTCTAATTTGATAGCATGAAGCTCTCTATCTTTATCTTCCAATTTCCTTTCCAGCTCACGTATTGTCTGATCCCTTTCATGTAGTTGCTCCTACATGACCAAATAAATCTAACGTTTAGAATGAACTATAAACTTGTCATTACTGACCTTTCTTAGGTATCCAATCCCAGAATCAAATCCCCAGACGACTATATAATTTAGGATTTGTGTTTCCATAACCAAGTACTGAAAACAGGTTTATGTTGTAAGGGGGAAAAAAAAGTACTTAAATTTTATAACGTTCAACAAATTGCAAATCAATTGCAGCAATTCCTACCCATAACAGCATCAAAGAAATAGATTTCCTTAAAAACATGCAAATCCAACTTCGGGAGGGGAAAAGAACAAAAACCTGAAGCTTGGTAGCAGCACTAGAATGCTCCTTAATTTGGGCGTCAAAGCTGCTTTGCATTTCAATCATTTCAGATCTAGCAATTATCTGAGCTCGAAGCTCAGTCTCCATCTGTTGCAATTCCTCTCTTTGCCTTGCAACATCATGAAGCCGCTGCTGCAAAAGATCATTGTCTAAGCTTCCATCTATTGTGATTGAACAGAAGTCCACATCAAGAGGCTCTCTTCCCCGCTGCACCTTGATGATTATAAACCATCTTAATGTTCAGGGTTCCTTGAAATACAAGCCATTTTTACTATCAGAATCCTTACCTCGTATATGGTTCGCTCATCTGATTGCCCTAACTTTGACCGTTCCAACTCCTACGTTTGAAAAGATGACCAGTTAAAGCGTAGAGAGGGGAAATACAAATTGCATAAGTTGTATTAGAGTATCAAGTAATGAAAAAATCAGAACTTCAACCTTAACACTTAAGTACGAAACATTAATCTCATAATTGACAAAGAAAAGCACAGCCTCTTCTCAGATTCAATACTACGTAAAGAACCAACGAGTTCACAAATCCAAATAACGAAGTTACATCATATGTCAACTCAAGTCAACATTTTCAACATCATACCTTAATGTTTTGAATTTTAACCCCATATTTACCTCTCGATACGAAAACACTACTTATTATTCTCAACTTATGGATACCCACACCATGAATATGCAAACGCACCCAAAAAAAAAAAAAGGAAAAATTTGATGAACCCAAAAGAAAATAAGCAATGAAGTCTAGTCCTATAATCTCCGAGAAAAACTTTACAAAGCTATAAACTATGAATATCATAAAATAAAAAAAGCTTTATTGAAGAAATGAGAAGCAATGCTAGTACTCAGATTCTTCTTTGCATCATTTCTACTATAAAACACACAAAAATGAGAAAACAAAAATAAAAAATAAAAAATACAAGAATTAGTAAACTACATCCTGAAATTTCACAATCATAAAACCCTTTACTACCCATTAAGTGAAGGGTTTCCCCAAGTAAAGAGTCTTCACTTTCCAAACCTAGAAACGCTAAATCCAGGAAAAAAAAAATAATAAAAATCCACACAACCATCAAACTTTCTTTACTATTTTCTCCTACATTTCATGGCAACCAAACACGTCAATGCCTTTAGGGTTATGAGAAAGCAAGTAGTACCTCATCCCCGACGTTTCGAACCGAATGATGGTCCGAAACGGCGCGCCACTCTTTCCGTGACTGTTGGGACGGAATCGGCATCGGACCACCACGTCCGGCGGCGGTGGCCTCCATCTCAGGGGAACGAGCTCAGTCACAGCTCCAACTCTCTCCCTCTCTCTCCCTCTCTCTCAAAATAAAACCCTAGGTTCTGATGGAACCAAACAGACCTAGAAGACTCAGAAATGAATGAACAGGATCAGTGGCCTGAGCAGAGAAACCCCAACTGGAATGGGATTTAGGGAAACCGAAAACGAAATGAGGGAGAAGACCGAGAGTGAGGGCGATGGAAGTACCTGGGTGAAAATTTGGGGAGTGAAAGCGGGGAGTTTTTGTAATAACGGGGCTTTGGAGGGGTTGAAGTGCAATTAGTGAAGAGTTGACGCGTTATAGAGAGTGAGAGGGGGAGAGAGAGAGAGAGAGAGAGAATGAGATAAGCGAGGGAGAGAGAAATTTCGAGAAGGGGTGAGGCTCCCGCCATTTATAGGGCAATTCCACCACTAATGCAGTGATTATCTCACGACTTTTTGGTGACGCGTGTACAATACGTATCACCCGTATTTACTGTTTCGTCCTCAACTTGTTTTTTTTTTTATTTGAGATATTTTGTAATTGTAGGCAAAGCAAATGGTACGTATGTCGGTAATCGTATTCGTATCTCTTTTTCTTTTTTCCATTTTTTTTTTAANAAAAAAAGAAAAAAGGGTCTAAAGTTTTTTTGGCAAAGAGATTTTAATTGAATTCGTTATTTATACTTTGTCCGAGTCCCAAAGAGACAATACTATATTATTACCACTGAAGTTGCCATATCATATTTGCGTTCGAACCATGTTTTTAACCCTGTCAATGGGAGATTTATTGATTAACCTCAATATAGGCAGAGCCATTGAGGAATTTCTTCTTACCAAACAGACTCGCCCATCATTGGCGATTGACCACTTGGCTAAACAATGAGCTACCTATTAAAAGAAACACAATTATTCGGCATTCTCTTAAGAAGATTTTGGATGTCATGTACAATGACTCCAACATCCCCATAAAACGAGACGAATTATTAACTAGATTAATCACATTAAAGCATCTGATTCGATTATCAGTGGCTGTAATAGAACTTCTTGTGTTGGAAGAACAGCTTCCTCAAAGCGGACCTCAAAGCAGTGGGTCTGTCCATTATTTGTCCAATAATACTCTCATTCCCATTAGATTTGACTTTGGGTACTCTCATTCCCCAAAATGACGTCTCCAGGATTTGAACTCATGACCTCTTAAACAAGAGGTATCCTGCTAGCCACTACGTCATTGGACAAATAACGGGAGGGCCCACCGCTTTGAAGAAGCTGTCCTTCCAACAAAAACGCTGACATTTTTGTGCCAGAGAGCCTGCCCGTCATTTATCCACCTGGTACTCTCATTCCTATTACATTTGAGCTTGGGTACTCTCATTCCCCAGAGTGACGTCCCCATATGATTTGAACCCATGACGGACGTCACTTTGGAGAATGAGAGTACCCAAGGTCAAATCTACTGGGAATGAGAGTACTAATACCCAAAGCCAAACTCAATGGAAATGAAAAGTATCGTTTGTTAAATAACGGACGGGCCTACCGCTTTGTGGAAGATGTTCTTCTAACATTTTGCGCTAAAGATATACCCTTTCGTAAAGCCCAAGGCTTCGGCGATTTCATTTGAACCATATTTTGTGGTTAATTATAGAAAGGGGGAAAAAAAGTGTACAATATAAATCCTACGGATAATTTTTTCGAACAAAATTGGAAGCATTGTACATTGTTCTTTATTGTTTGAATCTAAATACCAATATATATATATAATAATGTATTATATTTGTATATGAGTTTCTTCCAAAAGAATGGTAGGCTATGTAGCTACTACCAAATTTGCCATGCAAATTTCAATTACCAAAATCCTGTAATGTTTATATTCTAGCGTCATATCATTCCCAGTGTTGTCCAATACATAATATTTGCTTGGATACAATTTTGTGTTCTCTTTTTTTTTTAAAAAAAAAAAAACGAAATGAAAGATGAAAATCATTTTAGTATTAGCTTATTAGAATAGTACTAAGTATCTCACCTAGAGTAGAGTCAGGATATAAGTTCAAAGAGGCATATATGTTTGGTGGATAGTATTAGATGAATGGACTGGACTAAATAATTCAGAATGTAAAATTTTTGAACAAAATAGAAGTGTAAAAGATCTATAATATATATATATTAGTATCAAAATGCACACCTTTTTTTAGCAATTCCAAACAAAAATACTATTAAACAGGAGAGAATTAAAAAAAGAAAAATTAAAGGTCCTTTTTCATGTTATGTGTGCTTTATACTTTTGAGAAAAAGAAATGTATGAACTTTGTTTTTTGGGTTAATAGCCAAATATCACTTATAAAGATATATGAATCAAAGTTAAAAAAAAAAAAAAAGCCTTATGCTTTGTAACTATCACCCTTAACAACTAAATTTCTCCTTTATAGTTTTATTTGGGTGGTTTAACTAACAAATAAAACACATTTTTGAAAAGAAAAATGTAGCATAAATTAGAGCAAAGAAAATGGCTCTTACAAATAATTAATTATATAAAATAAGTGTACTTATTAGTAGTTAAAATCTAGTTTGTTAATTTTTTTATAAGTATGGATCTTTTAATCGAGGAGATATAAACATTAAATTGTATTCAAATTATGTCTTAAAATTTTAAGTGTTCAAGGAACATATGTATAATTTTGAAATTTCAGGAAAGGTAATGTCTGTAAATATAAAATTTTATGGGGCAAAATACAATTGTAATATAATTTTTATAAGAAATTACGAGGGGTAAAGGTAGGGGTGGCAATTCGGGTTACGACACGATGACACGACACGAACACGACACGATTTTTTGCGGGTTAGGGTCGAAGAAAAAGAGTGTGGGTCGGGTTCGGGTCAACCAGCCTGACACGAATAAAAAAACGTGTCGGGTTCGGGTCAACCCGCTTAATACAAACTTGACCCGTTTGACCCGCCAACAAATATATATATAATTAAATTATAAAATATTTTTTATTTAATTTGTTTATGACTATTATTGTAGATATATTTAATTTGTACAATGTATGTATTTGGGATTATAAGTTATTAATTATATTTATAAATTACTCCTAATTTATTTATTTTAAAATAAGATAATAATAGCCTTAGAAAAAGAAAATATAAGTAAAAAAATACGGGTCATAGCGGGTTGGCGGGTCAAAACGGGTTGACGGGTCAAAATCGGGTTGTGTGTTGGATGTTATTCACCAAAGCGGGTTATGCGGGTCGGGTTCGGGTCAACCCGTTTTAGGCGCGGATCGGGTTAGTGTTGATGGTTTTCTGACACGACGGGTCACGGGTCGGGTTCGGGTTGACATAATTTATGTATATATTAGATTTCAACCCGACACGAACCCGACCCGTCGACACGAATTGACACCCCTAGGTAAAAGTTAAGGGGGCAAGAGTTGTTCCGCTAGTGTATCTCATCTATTATCCCACTTGTTTAGAATTACATAACATAGCATGTGAATTGATATCCAATTCATCTTTTAATACCCTGGAAATTGGGTTTGCAGACATAACTTAATTAATAAGCGCATACACTTTTAACGTTACGATTTAATATTTGACTCATCCCATCCTCTTGCAAAAATATGAATAAATAAGACAAAAATTACTACTTACTAGAATTTATCATAAAAATTGTGAGGTTTGTTCAGTTTGTGTGGAAACACGTGTATTTATAAGAATATCACACGAACCATATACTTACACTTAATTATTATTGCAAAACATCGAATGTAATTACCTATTATATCTCATCCTATGTGCTCGTGCTTGTAAAATCAGGAGAAATTCATTTAAAATTGGTAAATTTAACCTTAACAAAGGATGTCAGGGTGCTAAGTTTAGATAAGCGAGATTGTAGATAAAATTTGCATAGTTTAAGAGAGACAGAGATGTAAGATTTTTTTTTTTTGTAATTCTTATTATTCTTTGTAGTAAAAACTAATTATAACAAAAAATAGATATAAATCCTACTTTAAAAGTGAACCACCGTAAATCTGTGTAAATTTAAACAATGAAATTCACAATCAATAAAAATGTGAACATAAGCGTAGCAATCCTTAAGAACAGCAAAGCTTTCATGGAGGCATTAACTAAAGAATAAGGACAAAACTTTGGATTTCCTTTTTATTTTGAAGACTAGTCATCTCTATAGGGGATTGTGAATAAATTAGCGTATAAATTTGTAAAAGATTTAGAAACACATTCTACCCCTCTTTACTTGCATCTAGGCGATAAATATATTGGTAATCATAAAGTTTTTTTTGGTGCTTCAGTTTTGTCCCTCTATCCTCAAATGACATGTAGCATTTAGTTGGTTTAACTGTTTTGCAAAATCATTAAAAAAATTCTCAGAAAATTTAGAAATGAGAAAAATGTGAAACATTCAACAATAATAATCAGCGTCACATTATTTTGCATAATAACACACTAAACATATGAAATTGTGAGCTATATAACAAATTCACCAATAGTTGGTAACTTTTTTTTAAAATGAAAAAAGAGGAATCGGTAGTGTCTTCATACTCTTTTCTAGGTCTCGCATCTAGAACGTCTGTCTCTGTATCTTTGTCAGCTAGCAGGAATACAAAGGGTCCACCTGATAAGGCCAACTCATTGAAAGGTATGTTCTTAGAGTGAGAACGTTCTTAGAGTGAGAACCGAGCTCACATGTATTCATTGATCTATGTAAAGTGAAGACTCTCGACAAACGCCTAATTTTAATTTTTAGGCATTAGTCGGAGTAAATAAAAGAAAGTGCCGACCTTTTTAATTCTGCCAAAGAAAAAAAAAATGAAAAAAGAGAGACATGTGATGCCAAAACCACGCCATTTCAATTACTTATCCGCGTCTGCTCAAACATCAATTATTGTTTTTTTTTTCTCTTTCTTTTTCTAAAGGCATCAATTATTGACTTTATATAATAAGGAAAACTGTGCAAATATGGTCTTATTTGTTAATTTAAATTATATTATATAATAGGCTTTTTGGTATGTATTTTAAGTTTGAATTATCATGATGGAACATAAATGATTCGCAAACTTAGACGAATATTTCTATCATATTATTATATATCCAAAAAGGCAAAAAAAAAAAAAGAGAGAAGTTTCTTTCAACTTCTCTTATGTTATTATGTCAAATTTTCACATTAGATAATGTCACTTAGATGTTAATTTCCACAAGTAACATACATAATTGTTACAACGGTAGCTATTTAAATAGACAATCTTAGTTACTGTGTTTTGTATTTTTGTAAATGATAACTTATACGAAGCTTACTAATAAATTCAATGGCTGAAAACGGGTTAAAAAAGTTTACTTAAGCAATAAGAAAAATCTTAGTGATATATTGTGCTTGAAAAATGCAAAAATTATCATATACGTTTTAACAAAATACAAGGGTTTTTTCTTTCTTTCTTTTTTTTTTTTCAGTGGAACGAAATACAAGTTTCACCATGTGTTTCCACAAAGATAAAATATAGCCATTTCATTTACCAAACTGGATCAAAAATATCCGTTGGATTATATCTGGTAAAAAAGAATATGTTGTGAAAGTACACTAATACTTCTATTTAAAATTAATCAAATAATCAAACTATCTACTTAACCCTTTAACCAAACCCCAAGGCCACATTTTTAATTTTTCAACATTTTTGTATAATGCTTTTAAAAATGTTTCAACATTTTTGTATAATGCTTTTCAAAAATAAACTTAGACATTAGGCATTTAAATTGTTTGGTTGTATATTTAATGAGTAATTTGACTATCTGACTGCAATTTGGCCATTTCAAGATAAGGTCAATTTGGCCATTAAGATAAAAAATTAATAAAAATCAATCAAAATTTGTTTAAACAAATAATTTTAACTCATACTTTAAAACGTAAGGAATCCATTTTGCATTTCTAAAAACACACAAAGTTAAAAATAGTATTTTGCTAAAACATATGAGATATTTTAAGTATATTCTCTATGTGCCAATTTTCTTATTTTTGGAAAAACAGAAGAAAAAACAATGCATTAATTCCTTAAACAAGAGCAGAACGTTATCACCTAAATTTTTCTCTTTCTATAAACTTATTACAAAGTGCACGTAATCTCTCAAATATCAACAAATAATCCAAATAAATGTAGTTTGGTTCTTACATTTTAGGAATATCTTGGGTATTTTAAATGATATATCTGAAATAATGGACAAAAAAAAAAAAACATGAAAATCTGATGGTTATAAATATTTATTACCATAAAGATTTGTTTGTCCTTCTACAAAAAGTGAAAAGCCACACTTCACGGTAATGTTTATGGATCATCGTATTGTTGTTAGATTCTGTTTGATTTAAATATTTATTTTTGTAGTATAATTTTTTTGATAAATTTGCAAGTATAATTTTGATATAATATCAACATTTAGACTATTATCACAAACTCGCTACTAAATAAGTCCACAATCTTCAATTATAATCAAGTTTATCTCAATTGACATATGTGTCCTACATAAAATTAGCAAAAGACGTTAGTTTGCTCGCAAAATCAAAGTTGTGGAGTTCCTGATCAAGCATTAAGAATCGGAATATTCCGAGAAAAAAAATTAAATAAATAACAAATGTTAGAGGTTCGAATTCCCATTCATTTAATTCTTATTCACTGTACTACTTACCCCAAAATAAATATTAATTTTGTTTTGTTTTACTTTTTTTTTTTTGAAATTAATATGAATTTCTTTACTTCTAGTAATATGGTAGGCATTGAAGATGACAGCGCATTTTGGCCATGTTCCGTACTTTCGCATTGATGCAATATGAAAGCTAAAATCAGACACACATAGTACAACAAATTAAAATGCTCTCAAGTATATGTGAATTAAACAAAAAATAAAATAAAATTCTGTAAAATTCGAGAACATTTTTTCCAACTTTCAGACTCCAATACCTAAAGAAATGGTTTGGTCACCTACTATTTGATTGGTGGAAGCCTATCAAAGGTCACCTACGTTTTTTTTTTTTTTTCCCTTCATTGGTGGAAAACCCAAGACTCTTGGATGGGTTGTGACATATCAATATATGGATTGCTATATATATATATATTGGTAATAATGGATTGCCTTATATACTTTGGTCTACTTTATTTGGTAAAATTTTTCTATTTATGGTAACATAGTTTCAAATTTTAGTTCTCAATCTCAACCAAAAGGAAGCTTGAACTGAACTATTGATTCACTAGTTTTAATAAGAATAAAACAAAAAATCGAAAATAGAAGGTTTAATTCCTTAATATGGAAGAGAGTATATTCTTGGTAATTTAAGTACAGTTAGATAAACTATAATCATCAGAATATATAAAAACAAAAAATAGAGCGATGTTATCAAAGGAAGATTTTACAATGTGATCATCTCGATGTTCAAGATAAAATCTGTCTCATTCTCAAAATTCCAACAATTAATAACTTGCCCCAAACTGCTTGAAGATGTCCCATATGGAAGCCAAAAGTGTATTTTTCTTCTTCTTCTTCTTCTTCTTTTTTTTTTTTCACAAAAACCCACAAAAAATGTGTTTATAATTTTTATAATTCAATATATTATTTTCGTCATTATGTTTCTTATTTCATTTGGGGTTGAAAAAAAAAAGTGTTAGTTACAAAGCCCATGACCGTTATTTTTTTTTTCGGGGTTAATTTGTGACTGTTATTATCTGTCTATGTCAACTACCACTTAGTGTTAAATCTTAAATCGTTATAATTTCCAAAAAAAAAAAAAATCTTAAATCGTTATTTTTTACATTAAAAAAATAATAAAATAAAAAATAGACAAGCTCCCGCTCTTTAGTCAATGAAAAAAGAATATTCTCATTAATTTATTCAAAATAATTGTACAAAGTGTGGCTTATGGGCAAGCTTAAAGGCAACTCAAAATTTCAAGTCCATTAGCACAAATAAAAATTAGCCTTTAATTTTTTTAAATTCCTATTAAAGAGTGCTTTTTTTTTTTCTCCCTCTACATGCTCATTGAAAAAGCCATTAAATATTTTTTAATTGACAAGAAGAGAACTAAATCAACTAATTACCACGTAATTATCTACCACACTTGCCAATACTTTTGATCCAAATGACACCCGAAAAAACAAAAATTAAGCCTAAAATCAAAATGAAAATAAAACATATTAAAATCATACTGACAAAACCATTGAAATATCAACAATAATAATGATGGTGGTTAGCTTTGAATTTTACCAGAACAAGATGAAGGTTAATAAAATTCAATAACTTTTGAAAGGGACCCACAGCAGAAAAAACGTTTTTTTTTTTCCTTTGATCAAGATCGACGGTCAGTATTAAAACTTTAATCATAAATACAAATATATGGTTGTCACACTGGCCTTATTATAACTCCCTAAAACTTTCAAACTTTAAAAGCACACACAGCAACATTTCAACTCATTCACCTCTCTCCCTCACTTTTTCGTTCCCCGACTCCCTTTTTTTTTTTTTTCTCTCTTTTTCTTAATTTATTTTAAAATATTTTTAATTCCAATTTATTTTTAAAATTCATAATTCCTCACCGGAAACTCTAATTTCTCCGGCTAAGCCCTCCACCGTCTGATGATTTGACTTTGACCCCGATCAGCGATGGGACAATGTTGCGCCAAGCAAGTCTCCGTTTCCGTGGTCAACAACGACCCTGTCTCCGCCGCCGCCGGCGACCAGTCAAAGACATCGTGTGAAGCTCCGACGAGCTCCGGCGCCGGTGGTTCTCACTCAGGGAAGAACACTCCCGCTTACTCCTTCTCTGCCAGCCCGTTTCAAAGCCCGTTACCAGCCGGAGTGGCCCCATCGCCGGCGAGAACGCCGGGGAGGACTCCCGGGAGGAAGTTCCGATGGCCGTTGCCTCCTCCTTCTCCGGCGAAGCCGATCATGGCGGCGCTTCTACGGCGGCAGGGGAAGTCGCCGAGGCCGAAGGATGGTCCGATACCGGAGGAGCAGAACGGGGATGATGGGGAGAGGGATAGAGCCTTGGACAAGAGCTTTGGGTATGGAAAAAACTTTGGGGCAAGGTTTGAGCTGGGGAAGGAGGTGGGTCGAGGGCATTTTGGTCATACTTGCTGGGCTAAGGGCAAGAAAGGTGAACTTAAGGGACAACCTGTTGCTGTGAAGATCATATCCAAAGCTAAGGTATTACACATATAAGATTATATTTTGTAATTTAGAATAAGATTAGATTTTGTTATTAACATCCAAATTTAGAATAATGGGTACTTTATATTCCTCATTTCACATTGACAAACCGGAAAAAAGACTTAAGTGATTGGAAGAGTAGGAAGTTTTACCTTCTAAATTAGTCCAAGAAGATTATTCACTACGTTCTCTAAGTATGTGGGATTGGAATTGGTTAACCTTTAAGCATTACTTACTTCTGCTTATTTAGAATACACCTTAGATTTTTTTTTGGAGGAGATTTAGGTGCAAAGCTGAAGTTCTACGTTTGCAGTTAGTAATTTATAATAAGAAAAAAAGTTTGAGGATCACCCCTGAATTTGTGATCATAGCTTGGTCCTTTCCTTTAAAGCTAGCTTCTTCTTCTTTTTTGTTGCATAAATCAACTTGTTGAGAAATTATCTTAGTTAATAGTTGCTCCTTTCTAACCTTTCAACTATTTTCAACTTCCTGTTCTGAAGACATAGCCAGAATTTTTCACTTTCTTATGATATATTAGTTGTCAGTTGTCAATGACGTGAAATCATGTTATAACTAAACACATAAACTTTTTGCAGATGACAACTGCTATATCTATTGAGGATGTTCGTAGGGAGGTGAAAATACTGAAGGCATTATCTGGGCATAGGAATCTGGTCAAATTCTATGATGCATTTGAGGATGCCAATAATGTCTACATAGTAATGGAGTATGTGTTTTGTTTCTTTCTTTGTTTTTTTTTTTCTTTTTTCTTTTTTTGGCCTCTCTTCTTCTTTTTATGCTTATTTCATAAAGCACATATTTGCAACCTGTTTAGAAGTTTGATCCGAATCTCGTGCCCATTTGTTTACTGCTTAGATTATGTGAAGGTGGAGAACTACTTGATAGAATTTTGTCGAGGTAAAAGTGAACTCCTGTAGGATTTTTCCCAATCTCTTGCAAATCTTATTGTCATTTTCGTATTCCATGAATTTTGTTGAAGGTACCATTACTTACCCCTTTTTTGGGCAGAGGTGGAAGATACACAGAAGAAGATGCAAAAACTATTGTTGTACAGATTTTAAGTGTAGTTGCCTTTTGTCATCTTCAAGGTGTTGTGCATCGTGATCTAAAGCCAGAGGTACATCACTTTGAAGTTTGATTTAACCATCTGATGTAGAAGCAAAAGAGAAAAGAATAATGAATAGGAAAATAGAGAAGAACATATAGAAAGAAAGAGAGAGGAAGAATTTGATAAATTAGAGAGACAAAATAGAACCAAGAGAAAGAAAGAGAACAATCTCAGAGAGGAAATCTGAATACTCAATTTCATAATATCTTCTCATAATAATTTGTACACCTTTGTCTATTTATACATAGGCAAATAAACGCAATTGGAAAACAGAACACAAAAATGGGAAACAAAAAACTAGAGAAACTAAACATGAACAAGAAACTAAATACAATTAAGAAATTCACTCATAAAATAAAAACATAATATCTTCTAAAGAATCCTAATTAATAATAACAATATATAATTCTATTTGACTCCTATCTTGTTCTGCATCACCATCACTGGGGGAATAGATAAGCATGTCCCATATGCATATTGCGTTGATTCCTTACACCAATTTGTAACCAACTTCCATATTCATTATTCTTCTTGACAGAATTTTCTTTTCACCACAAGAGATGAAGATGCCCCATTGAAAGTTATTGATTTTGGTCTGTCTGATTTCATTAGGCCAGGTACATTCTTTTATCTACTTTTTTTTTTTTTTGAAAAGACATTCTTTTATCTACTGACCTTTTGTCTACAGGCTTTTATTAGTCTCGTTCACATGAAAAGTATGAAGGATATGATTATTTTGCTGCATGAGAATTGAGAATTCCATTTATGTTTAAGCACTTCTTTGAAGATCGTTTTCTTTTTTGTTCAGTCACACTGTATTCACAGAACTTAAGTTCTTGTACTTCTGCAGATCAACGACTCAATGATATAGTTGGCAGTGCATACTATGTTGCTCCTGAAGTATTACATAGATCTTACAATACTGAAGGAGATTTGTGGAGTATTGGCGTTATAACATATATATTACTTTGTGGAAGCAGACCTTTCTGGGCTCGTACTGAATCAGGAATATTCCGTTCAGTATTAAGAGCTGATCCTAACTTTGATGATTCACCTTGGCCAGACGTGTCACCTGAAGGGAAAGATTTTGTGAAAAGACTTCTGAACAAGGACCACAGAAAAAGAATGACTGCTGTGCAAGCTCTAAGTAATTTATTCAATGACAAAAACTAAATGCCATGCACTCTCCCTATGTCCTTAAAATATTCACATACACACGCTAACATTCACACTCACGCACATTTTAAATTTTATAATTCTTCTTTAAGTTTTCCTTGCTAACATTGTGTATATCCTTTGCAAAGTAACAACCATCTTTTTTGTGTTTGCAGCTCACCCATGGTTACGAGATGAAAGCCGTGCCTTGCCTTTAGATATTTCAATTTACAAGTTAGTCAAGTCATATGTTCGTGCTACACCTTTGAAACGTGCGGCACTAAAGGTAATGCATGTTGTTTAATCATTGTGTATTCACCATTAGAAGGAAGTGAAGGTGCCTTCCTGAAGCAAGTGAAGGTGTCACCTTCCCCATTTTCGACTTATTACTAATTTTAGTCGTATGTGGCGCAAACATGGCCCACCTATTGGGGCGCTGCATCCTTCTTTTCATTTATTTTGTTATGGAACACTGTACTCCAGTTACATCCTATCATTTTACTTTCCATCTTTATGTAATTACAGGCTCTATCAAAAGCTATTACTGAAGATGAGCTCATCTACCTCCAAGCCCAGTTTAGGCTGTTGGATCCAAAACATGGATACGTAACCCTCGATAATTTTAGAATGGTTAGTTGATTTCTTATTAGACATTTTACGTGATGGTATTGAACTTTAACATTTATTGTCAGCTTGTGCCCTGTGAATGCAGATTTTCTTAATCTGTTCAATTTATAGTCGCGTAGTCATTTTAATTTCTCAATCTTAGTATTACCTGACCTTTCAACTCTTTTACAATGAATGTTCACTGTTCAGGCTCTCACAAGAAATGCTACTGATGCCATGAGGGAAGCAAGGGTTCCTGAAATTTTAAATCTGGTAACAAACCTTGATGTACCTTCATTGACATTTATTCAGTATGATCATGCATTGGTTTAATAACATTTTCTGGTTTTAAATGTTAGATGGAACCACTTTCTTACAAGAAAATGGACTTTGAAGAGTTCTGCGCTGCTGCAATCAGTACTTACCAACTGGAAGCTCTTGAAGGATGGGAGAAGATTGCAAGTACAGCTTTTGAGTGTTTCGAAAAGGAAGGAAACCGCGTTCTCTCTGTCGAGGAGTTGGCCCAGGTACACATATCCGCTATTTGATGAAGATGTTATGGCTGAATTTCTTGTCCAAAAAAAAAAAAAAATTTATGTCTGATTTGTGAATTCTATACAATCTACTATAGCAAACTAAAAAGAGAGAACAAAAATTCGTGCAGGAGATGAATTTGGGTCCAACAGCTTACCCTTTATTGAACGACTGGATCAGAAATTCTGATGGAAAACTTAGCTTCCTTGGATATACTAAATTTTTGCATGGTGTCACAATACGTAGCTCTAATTCAAGACATCGATAGAACTTAACTGAGAATAATTTTCCCCACTTCTTCTTATAGATTTTTTTGTCCCTTACCGAAAGTGTTGTGTATTTCTTTGTTTACCATTTCTTTTGATGGAAAAAGGTGAAAATTGGAGTGCTTAGATAGGTTAAAACCGAAGCAGCAGTATTGCTATAGCTTGCATGAATTCATTTACGTAAAATATTTGCTTATATCCTTGTAAAAAATAATTTGTGTACTGTACCTGTATGTTGAAATCATTGAGGAAATACAACTTAGAAGTTTTTTGCATTCAAATATTCTCTTTTGGTGCATATGCTGGAACTGTGTTATCAGAGGAAATACAGCGTGATGCTCATCAGACAAATTCAAACAAGAAGTTGTCTATCCATTTTGGCTTTTCAAAGTCAACCCAATTCTGCTTTTAAAAAAAAAAAAGAAAAAGAAAAGGTCAATATAATTCTTTTTCCTTTGAACTTTCCATTGTTAGCCTTATTCTATTGATTTTAAAAAGAGTAATGTAGTGGTCCTGACTCCTGAGAATAGAGATTTAAGACATTTGAAATCAAATACTCATATCCTTGGGAGTAAAGTTTCATCTAGTCCCAAAGTAGACTTTAAAATATTATAATCAAACTACACTTTTTTTTTAGGTTTAAACAAATAACAGCAGCGTTTTGATTAACACCTATTAATTTATTTCAGCCTATTGGGTTTGACTTTTAAACCTCAAGAAGTGTTGAAGCATGTACATAATGCGGCATCATGTTGTTAATTATATTAAGTCCAAAAAAAAAAAAAAGAAGAAGAGAGAGATCAGGTTGTTAGACGACATACTGAAGGGGCTGGTTTTATTCAAACGAAATGGTTACAAAAGTAAACTGGTTTACCTTTAAGAGGTCGTGTGCGAAGATTCAATGTTTTGAGTTATCTCAAGTAATATTATATTTCTATAGATCCGTTTATTTAATATATTACAAAGTTATCAACTAGCAACTTAGTTCAATACGTGATAATTACGATTTTCACGCACTAACTTAACGTGGGCAGACTTCTATTTTGGAAGCATAGAAAACGGAGGGAGAGACACACTAAAACAAGAAAACATTACATTAATATCTCCTTTTTTAAGAATGAGAGTTAGGACTTGAATCTAAAGTCAAACTAAATGTGAAACTTCCGGCTTCTTAGGAGGCAACAAGTCAAACAATCATGCGGATGCTAGTTGTTTACAGATAAGAAGATAGAAATCTTCTGTCTCAGCTTGACAACAACTACTGTGCTCACAAAGAAAGAACAAGCAAAGGAGCGTATTTTCATTACAGCTCCACACGGACTGTTTCAAGACTTATTTCACATGGGGCAGTCTTTTATGGTTCCGTTCAGTTTCATAAGAAAAATTTCGGTATTCCTCGATACGTCTTTAGACGTGTGATATAGTTACTAATCAAGTTAAGTCTCTTGTAACTACGACATTATATCTTAGGTATTTAGAAAACCAAACCAAACAAGCTTGATTTGATTTGGGGTTGTCTTACATGGGCTTAAAGCTATTTTGTTGCCTCATTTGCATAACTAAACGCATTTTATTGAAACTTTTTATGAAATGAAAAGATGTCTTTAGTGCTTTATTATTTAAAAGATTTTCACATTTTAGAAATAACTAAAGAGATCCAATAGATATTTAAAAAGTAACAGCAATAAAAAGATTTACAAAAGTACTATAATTCTCTAAAAGAAAACTATAGAAAAGGACACAAGTCATAACTCATAAAAAAGATATTTAAAGTTATAAAAAAATCTCTATATGTGGTATAGATTGGAAATGGATAAAACCCAACTAAACGGACGTCTGATTGATTTGGCATAGTATTCATATTTATATGGATTGTTGGCACTTGCAAGAACAATGGCCAAAAAAATCCTAAATGCATATATATATATATGGACACCATTTAGTAGGTATTATTTTTTTACTTATCTACGTGTATTATTTTGCCTAATTATAATTGATTATGGACGTTATGGAGAGAGAAAAATATTAAATAATAGATTTTTTTTTATTTTTTTTTTCACTACATAAATTATGATAGTTGTTGGATAATGATCTAATGACTAAAAAAAAAAAATATTTATGAATAGGTAAAACAAATACTTATTGAATTGGGAATCTATATATATTTATATTATATATCTCTTTACTGATTATTATTGATGGTGTACTTAATTAAAATCAAAATCATGATCTTCTTAAAAAAAAAATCAAAATTATGATAGTTTTATGATATATCCTAAATGTGTTAGACATATTAAGTAATAAATATTATATCAAGCTAGACAGATAGAAAATAGTTAACCTACTTCTTTGTGATCATTTCACTTTTACTCTTTGTTTAATTGAAGGTTAATATATGGTCGTGTGGAGTGTAGGCTGTAAATTTCACAATTAGCGCAACAACCATAATTCTTTTAGTGTGCCTGGCGTACTTTGCAAAAGAGCCATGCTTTCTAAGTCAAATGTGAAAGAACTAATTAAGAGAATGAAAATGTATTCATAGGCAATTAATACATTTTTTTTTTTCGTATGACTCTTTGTAACTATCTATTAAATGATATTAATAATTTAGTATTCAAAATCAAGTAGCTAAATCAAATAGGGATACTTACCTGATATAGCATGTATCTTTAGGCTTAATTTTAGCTTTTCTATTTTCCTGTACTCCTATTATGACGACTCTTTGTAATTATCTACATGCTATTCATATTCATATTAATATGTGTGTTATATATATGTATGCAATATATACCAAACAGGACCAATCTACATATTTGGGATAAATAATTGGACACGCACAAATAAAGTGAGGAAAAATATTCAACCAAACAAATAATAATACCGTGAAGTGATGAAAGTACTCAATCCCTGGGAACAAGGACCAATTTTGTTTCAGAGACTCGTATCAATCTCAATGGATTTTCAATAATTACAGCCTGACTATATACGAAGGCACTTTTATTTCAAACAAAAAAAAAAAAACGAAGGCACTTTATTTGATTGATTCCATTATAATCAACAACGAACTTTGGATGAAAAAAAAAACATCTGAAAGTTATAAAAGTGACAGGAGAGTATAGTGGCAACTGGCAAGTAATAAATTCCAAAATCTCAGAAAATTCTAAAATTTAAACTAATTAATTATGCAATGAAATTAGACAAAATCCGATATTAACTATATGGGACCCTACCGTAACTAGCTAGTCTCGAATAATGCTGGGTCAAAGATGATTGCCCACCAATGCTTTTGCATCATGATTACGAGCGCACTAAATATAATACTTTTTTTGCTTGAACACTAAAATATATAATACTTTATATTCGAAAAATATCAAGAATAATTAGAAAAAAAAAATTAAATAACTCTAATAATCTACAGTAGACTGACTTTACTTGTTGAATGGAAATTATCACATTCTTATCCAAACAGTCTATAAAGAAAATTATAATAAATAGCTCCACCACGTCCAAGCAAACCCTTTTTCCCACTTGCAATATGAAACTTTCCAACCGTGTCCTATACGTTCCTCTCTTTCCTCGAGTCCAAAAATGTTATTGGATAACAACTCTTAAAATTTATCTTCTATGACGATCAAAAAATTAAATATTTATCTTTAATGTGTATGTTCATATTATGGGAATAACGATAAGAACAACTTTTTACCCAAAAAAAAAAGTGCTTAAAATTAACACATAATTTCTGAATATTTGTCATTTTAATTTGTTACAATTCCAAAACAAATGTATCAAGAATCATATTACATATTATAAACCCAAATTTTTCATCATAATCTGAATTAGCAAACTGGACTTAAATCAATTCCTAATGAAATAGGAACCCAACAAAAAGTAAAAAAAAAAAAGAAAAAGAAAAAGAAAGAGAGAAACTTTACATGATGATAACTAGAACTACTAGATAGTACTGTCGATCGACCGGACGGTCTTTATTAATGATGATGAAACCAAACCCTAAAACACCAAATATGGTTATTATGATGATGGTGGTGGTGGTGATGAGGATGATGATCATCATCATGATGTTGGTGAAGAGAAGTCTCCTTATCAATGATTCCTTGAACGGTTCTGAATTGATCCACGTGGCAAGGAATGGCGATAGGGCCCTTCTGATCGAATCCGTACTCTTCCTCGGCTTCCTTGAGGAGTTGCATGAAGAGAGGGTGGTTGATGTAGATAACCGGAATAACGAACCTTTGTCTTTGTTCCTCAGCCTCTCCAACCATCACGGCCAAACACCCCTTTGGGATATCTTTCACGATCACTTCTTTGTTCTTCTCATCATTATGATGATGATGATGATGATGGAAATGAATGTGAGGAATATGAAGGTGGAAATTCATGTGTTGTTGTTGATTGTGTTTTTCTAGTTTCTCGCCGCTCACCGTCATGATTTTCTCGAAGAAGAAAAAAAAAGGCGAAAGAACTTGATGCAAAGTCTAATTTCTTGTTTGGGTTACAAGAAAAATGTGATAGAAAAAGGCCAAGGATCTGAGGAAGAAATGGCAAGCTTGAAGAGGGTAAAAGAAGAGTCTGTAAGAGATCTTGGAATATTGCTCATGATATATTGTTTACTCAAGAAACAAACATATGAACTATATGAAAAAGAGAGAGAGAAAAAAAAGGGTTGAGAGGTTTTGTGGAGGGGAGATATGATGAGTATTTATACATATAAATTGTGAGGAGAAAGATAGGTGGATGTGGTGAGATGTTTCTAGGGTTTTTGCTTAGTAAACACTCAAAGGTTGATTCTAGAGAGCCATTTAACAATAAATTAAGACCTCAAATAGGTCATATCCTAGGTGGGGTTTTGTTTTTATTATTATTGTCGTAAATATTATTGTAGAACTAATATTATTATTATTGCCTTCTAAGGTAGGTTTTTCTAAGGTTTTATATTTACGGCCGAAACACTACATAAAATTATATATATAATATATTTTTTTCTCTTTTTTAGCACACGCAATAATCATGGAAGTTTTTTATTCTTTATTGATCTAGTTTCTTCCTAAAAGATGGGATTCTATTATACACGGCATTATCTACGGCTAATATTATGGGCATATAGCATAAAACTTGGTAGCTTTTGATAACGTTCTTAATTTGAATACTATAATAATATGCCAATTTTTTTCCGAAATAAAGTTTTCTATTAGAACGTTTAGAATTATCGTTTCACACGGTCTATAGACTTTCTTAAATAATTGAGCAATACTTACTTTGTTTATATTCCCTATTGGTTGGGTAAATCAAAATGTACACCAAAGCAAATTCCAAATTGAACTTAACCCAAAAAAATTTAATTTGTGGGTTGGTGGTAAATAAAGGACTAAAGTCTAACCAAACCGTGCCTAAACGACGACCTGGAAAATAGATAAATCCAAACTAGAAAATTAGCAATATCAAGGGAAATAGAAATACCAATTATTAAATAAAATAAATAAATAAAGCTGCCAATTCAATTTTAAGCTGTGGTTTTGTAGCAGCTCAGACACGTGGACAACGAATACTGGCTAAGACCTCACCACGGCAGCACGAGTGGGGTCCATGAATGATAAACACTACCGACAATGAGGTGTCTTGTCCACGTCAGCACGAAGGAACAGCCAATAGCATGCCTTGAACATGTCCAAGTCCGAGTATGACATCAAGAAACGTCACGTCAGTTTTACTTTTCTAGCTAATTTAATATTTATTATTAGCTGAAAAAAATGCATATTTTTTTTGAAGTGAAAAAAATAAAAGAAAAGAAAAATGCTTGGTGTTGTGCACTGTACAAATTGTACCTTTAACACGTTACGAAAATTAAAAAATTGGACCAAAACAGCAGTACTGACCTTAAGACTTTTTTGGTTAAGGTCACCCCACATAAGGGTCGCAAGTTGGGATCCAATTTAGGAGCGGATTCTATGCCAGATTTTGTTGCAAAAATGTTGTCTATACCATTCTTTTGCTTTGTGTATGGCATTCTACACTGAGATGCATGTGAGTGCCCCTTTAGATCTTGATTCTTGACCCTCAATTCTAAGCCTATAAATTAATTACTTTTCATTTTTAAACCATAAATGATGGATTTTTATTGGCAAAATATTTATTTATAGACAACAAATATATGATGGATTTTGATTCCATATTGATTTTCAAATTTTGTGGACAACAACATTTATATTTTTTTCATATTTGTAAATAGAGAAATGCTAAATAGATTTTCTTTTACTCAATCTCGTTGCTTGATGACTAAATTTAACTATTCATTTTAATTTTTAATAACATGATAAGTAATAGCATCAAAATAATATGATGTATATATATATACGTGTTAAGTAGTGAGACTGAATAATGTATTTAGTATTCTTCGTAAATAAATTGATATGAAGCTGAATAGTCATAAGTTCAAATTTGAATTTACCGACTCTTGAGTCATTTTTTCTTTTTCGAAAAAGAAAGAGTCATTTTTTTTTTTCTCTTTCGAAAAAGGAAAAGAGTCATTTTTTTTAAAGAGAGAGAGAACGATTTATTATGTTCAAATTTATAGGGAATAATTATTTCCGAGTATTATATTGGGATGCCATTTAATGAGTTTGTATTATAAGAGAGAGAGAGAGAGAGATTTATTATGTTCAAATTTATAGGGAATAATAATTTCCGAGTATTATTTTGGGATGCGGTGTAATGAGTTTGTATTATAACCATTAGATGACCCACAAAATGAGAATGGTTTCAAGTAGCTAATTTCCCAATATTGAGTGGAGGGAAACTGATGAATATCAACTATCAAGCATCTAAAAATTCTAAAGCAAAGTAAACTTTCTACTTTTGCTTTTGCTTTTCTCCTTTTTATTATTATTATTATTATTATTATTTTATTCATTGGCTCTCCAACTCTCGAGAGAGCCACCCTTCCAATTTCTAAGCTTTCAAATTGGGTAAGATTTAACGAATATAGACTGTAAAGGGATGGCTCTTATCCTCTATTATTATCTTCCATCCAATGCTCAAATTTTGACCTTGAGAAGGACCAAGGTTAAAAAATTTTAAAAAAAATTGTAAATCCAGAGTTTGCATTAAAGGAAAAATACAGAAGAGATGTCGTATTTGTTTAGCCAATGAATGTCATAGTAAGATACATCACATTATTTTTCGTTCCATATAAAACCATATATAATTAGCCAAAGCCTAAAGTAAGTGTCTATGAGATATTGGGAGACAATATTGTGGGGACGGATCAATGGACAATTACATGATAAAAGGGCACAATTAATGAAAGGACCCTCACTAAATTTAAAAAAAAAAAAAAGAGAAAAAAAGAAAAAAAAAAAGGAAGCAATTAAGTGAAGCATGTGGACCAAGCTAATTATGAGTCGTTGTCTAAAAGAGTGTGGACGGCAATGAAATGAATTTCTTTACTTTGGGACAAAGAAATATCAAAGTGAGGCGTAAGGGAGGGTAGGTATCCGTCTCTAATTTGTTTAATCTTGTTATAACTCATAATCTCTATATAATAAATACTTGTTTCATATGTTAAGGGGTACAGCAGGGCCTTCACATTTATGAATATTTTTTCATTTTGTCCAATCCTTGCGCATGTCACGTAATGATTAAATGTTCTGATTCTTCTGAAAGTTTAAAATGTTATAGATATCAATATATATTTAAGTTTTCTTTTGAAATAACCCCTTATTTTCTTTCCATTATGTTAATTTATTCACTGGCGCTTAAATTTTGGGGAAATTAGACTTTATACGGTAATTTTGAAAAAAATTTGAAAAATACGGTGGTTTAAGTTATTTTAAGGTGCGGTACAGTTTTTATTAGATAAATACCATTTTTTAAAAACTATTTAGAAAAATACCATTTTTTAAAATAGTAACTAGTTTTTGATAACCAGTTTCTGGAAACTGGTAACTAATAACCAAAGATATTTACAACTGGTATATAACTGGTAACTAATAACCAGTAACAAGTTTCCAGAAACCGGTAACCAGTAACTATTTTAAAAAATAGTATTTTTCTAAATATTTTAAAAAAATGATATGTTTCTAATAAAAACCGTACGAAAGTTTGAAAAAAATCTGAGTTCCGTATTTTTGTAATTCTTTTAGTTTTTTATACCTAAAAGTGATAGAAACCCTTAAATTTTCGGGCTTATTACAAAAATCCAGGCCCAAAGTACCAAAATTTGAAAAATTCCGAATGGACGGATTTTTTTTGAAAAATTCCGCTTTTATTTAGAAAAATATCACTTTTTAAAATATTATTAGAAAAATATCACTTTCAAAAAATATTTAAAAAATATCATTTTTTTAAAAATTAGTATCTTTCAATAGTACTTGAGATAACCAGTTAGGTTAATTAGGATAACCAATTCAGCTAAAGTAACTGTACAAGTTACCTCGGGTAACTCGACTAGTTAACTTAAGTATCTCATTAATTAAAAAAATAGTATTTTTCTAAATATTTTTAAAATTGATATTTTTAAAATTAAATTCGGGATTTTTCAGAACAATTTTAAATTTTAGGATTTTTCAATTTTTTTGAAAAATTACCATAAAAAATCAAATTTTCTCTAAATTTTCCTCTATATAATTTGAGAGAATTCCACCACTATCCGGACACTCGTGAGTAGTCAAAGAGCCCAAATCTAGCCCCATAAGAAATAAATGTCAGGCCCATTTCAACATTGCTTGTCCAGATCCAATAAAGACTTGTGATCTTTTGAAACCCAATGGGCCTTGCACCCAACGAGTACTTGAAAACGAACTGTTTCAACAATTGAGGAACGGAGTTGGAAAAAGGGACCTGACTAGACTACAAGTAGTGTTTTGTGATAGAATGACTATTTTTAAGGAAAATATTTCAAAATGACTTTGTAGCAAGTTAAAATATTATTGACGGTGACGAAGTGGATTAGCTCAAGTGGTAAGAGCATCCACTACCTAGAATCTCGGTCCTAGGTTCGAGTCACACCGGGGTAGGCGTGAAAGCCAATTATCCCTAATGGGGTGGGGTGGGAATTGGGTAGTATTAGGTATTTTCCTTTAATTTGTAATAAGTGGAGGTCATTAGTTAAGCCCCACTTTTTTTATAAAAAAAAAAATATATATTATTGACGGTAAGTCAGTGAGTGGGGCGGGGGTGTAGATTAGATATTAAATCGAAAGTTCGATTTTCACGGTGTGTGAGTTATTTTCATTTTTTTGTAATAAGTGGAGGTCATTAGTTAAGTCCTATTTTTTTGAAAAAAATGAAAGGGAAAAAAAAATAAAATCATATTGTTACGCTCATAAATATTGTGACCACTTGTCACTACTTTTATAACTATCTTATAAAAATCATTTTGCAAAATACTCTTAAAAACTTAACTTTTTCGTAATATCCACTTTAATGATCGATTATGTAAGTAAATATAATGACTATTAATTTGATTTATCAAATGTCCAATAAATCACCTACTTTTATAACTATCTTATACAAATCATTTTGCAAAATACTCTTAAAAACTTAACTTTTTCGTAGTATCCACTTTAATGATCGATTATGTAAGTAAATATAATGACTATTAATTTGATTTATCAAATGTCCAATAAATCACTTGATATATATAATAATTAGTATATTAACTCATATACTTGAATATTAAGTCAATAATTTTATTTTTATTATTTTTTTCTGAATAAAGGAAATTTCATTTTTATTTCTAGTCAATAACGATCCAATACAAAGATCAAATCACAAAGACACAAATAACACTAAACAATCGACTGAATCATTGATTCTTACTGATGATTGGGAAGGAAAAAATAATACATGAATAAACAACTTGAACACAACTTCATAAGGAGAATAAGTAGAGTTTCACTAGAGATATCTCTTTCGCTCTATCAAAATGTCCTCTACCATCACCTAAGTTGGTTTGTCTCACTGATGTGAAAATGAATCTTTCGCAAATATCTTTCACTAAATAAGTTCTTCTATATTTAGATCAAATCTACGAGAAAACGACAAAAAAGACACATAAAATCAAATAAAACCACATAGATCTATAATCAAGTGGGGGAAAATCCTTACAGATCTAGATTTAGGACAAATTCCTTCACACACATAAAAGGATTATTTAAACAGAAAAAATAAAATAAAACAAGAATGAAAAGGAAAAACAAAGAGAACGTTCGGATAGGTAGAAAACAAAGAATACGATAATTACAAAAAGAGGAAGAATAGATAGGTAAGAGCAGCTAGCTCTTTTTATTTTATGTTTAAGTACTAGACATATATGTTAATCGATACTCAATTTAAAATACTAAGACATGTTGCTTATCAGTCGTCATTATTCAAAAAAATAGTATAAAATGTGATTTTATATAATAATTAAATGATAACTACGTGCATATGGTATATCATACCATATATGTTAGTATTATAAATTTGGTATAATAGTAAGAATCGTTGATATTATCCTTAGTTAATATACTTATAAACATGGACATGAGCTTCATTTCTTTTTGTTGGACATTTCTATAATGATTTTTAAAAGTCGATCTTTCTCATATAAGCCCAATTAGCAACTAATAATAAAAATAAACAACTTCAGTGTAAAATGCGCATATATAAATATTTGGGAAATTAGAGTGGGTTTACCTTTTTTTTAACTATTTGTTTTAATAAATGTTTGTTTTTCTCTTATTCTCTTGTTATTGCTAAATATAAGAGTTTATTATTTTGACACTTGACATAGTTATTTATATTAGATACATCATATTTTATATTTAGTACATTATTAGTCATTTTGGTATAACAATTGAAAAAATATATTTAGTACATTATTAGTCATTTTGGTATAATAATTGAAAAAATATATTTAGTACATTATTAGTCATTTTGGTATAACAATTGAAAAACAGATATTTACTTAATATCCGTATAACGTAAGTATAGACTAGGTCATTAATATATTTTTTTCTTTAGAATGTGAGCCAGCACATAAAACTCGATCCATATTTACATCTAGACGTAACAACAAAAATGTGAGGGGAAAAAAAAGTAAAAGACATCGTAAATAGAGAGGACGAAGAAAAAGTCAAAATATGTCAAACTCAAATAATAGCTTCACATTTTTTTCCGCATTAATATTTTGTCCACAAAAATTGACCAAAAAGCCCTCTCTAAAATAATCATACAATCACTAGTTCATCTACGCCCTTCCACCCGCCACCTGTCTCCTCCATGGGTCCCACGGGCAGCAAGATTGACCCCTCACAGCCAGCGAGTCAGCAATCGGCTTAATTACCAAAATGCCCTCCCCCACGACGGCGCACGAGAACGTCGAAAGGAACACGGCGAGCGAGACGCCTCCGTACGCGGCTTCGTCCGGCGTCCACGCGGCGGACAGGCCGAGCATCACGATCTGAACCGGGAGCGAGATCAGAACCGCCAAAGCCAGCCCGTAAATCCTGACCCTCAGGGCCTTGTTGATCACCACCGAGACCACCCTCCACGCCGAGACCAAGAACATGGCCGAGAACCCGAGCCCGAAAGCCCCGAACGCCGTCGTACTCAGCAAAGGGTACGCGCAGAGCACCGTCGTTTCGCCCGGACCCGACTCGCGAGCGACGGAGCTCCGGAGGAAGTAGTCGGGCAGGCGCAGCGTCGCTTGGAGCGTCTTCGAGGAGAAGAGGACGAGGGTCTGGAGACAGAGCAAGGGCAGACACGTGGCGAGGACGGAGGCCACGGCCCAGCGGCCATCTGGGGTCTCTTTCTTGACCGAGACGTCGACGAGGAAGAGGAGGGTGACCAGGAAAGCGGGCTCGAAGAGGCCCAAAGAGAGTGCCACGTGGATTCTACAGAGGGTGGCTTGTTGGGCTGGGCCGGCGGTGCGGCGGAGGAGGGGTAGGCGGAGGAGCTCGTTGAGGGCCCAGAGGGTGATGAAGAGGACGAGGAGGGATCGGACGGTCCAGAGCGAGTTGAATCGCTGGAGGTGGTGGGAGATGCGGGACTTGAAACAGAGGTGGAAGATGAAACAGAGGGAGAAAACAGAGAGGAGGAGAAGTGCGGTTACGAATGACAAAACGGCGACGTCTAAGGCGAAGCTCATGGAAAAATTGGAATATAAGGAGAAAAACAAAAAAAAAAACAAAAAGAAAGAAAATAGTTTTTTTTTTTTCTTTTTTTTTTTTTTGGGAAAAAAATGTTATCTGAGCTCCCAGAATTCGTGGTTGCTTCTATAAGTTAAGAAGGTGGTGGAGATGATCAAATGGTTGGTAATGTAGAGAGGTGGTGGTGGGGCTAATGATGGAGGATCAGACGGTGGTGGTGGCGGCGGCGGCGGGGGCAGCGAGGAATGGAGATATTTGTTATGCATGGAATAATGGTATGAACAATGTATGGTTGTTAGTTGGGTTAGGGAGGAGAGAATGGTAGTAGTATTGTTGATGATCAGAAATGAAAAGTTTTCCCCATATTCCCAACCGGCGGGAAAACCGGCTGGTGGGCTAAGTTGGTGTATAGATTGTCCCCTCCAAAAGGGTTGATTTTTAGTTTGTATTCTTGGTGAGAAATAGGGTTGGAAATTAATGGGAGGAAATGGAGGAGAATGAGAGTTGGAGGGGTGAAATGGGATCAGGTCCTTGGCTTTCGGGATTGTATACATTTATATATTGTATGGTCAAAGGTCAATCTTCGACATGAACAAGAAAATATATATATATATATATATATATATGTTATGTGGGCATGTATAAAATAATTGGTTTTGTTTAAGACATGGCTCTGTCGTTAAGGAAAAGGCACATTATTAAGAGCAATGCTATAGGGCATTAGTAGTGCTCAGCACCACAATGACATGTCTTTCTGTCATTGGACGATTTAATTAATAAATTGGGTCTCACATGGGCACTACTTGAATTATAATTATGATTAATCAGTAACAGACTGACACGTTATTATGACACGTTATTATGGTACTATACACCACTGGTGTCTCATAACATTATTCACATTATTAATGTTACTGTTTTCTTTTCTATAAAAGGGGACCAATGGTATCTAATATCACGTATATGTGTCCTAGACTCATGTGGAAACGGTCTATTACTATTAATCTTTAATCAGTACTCTTGTGTTGATTTTTTTTGTTTTTGTTTTTGTTCCTAGCAATTGACACCTGTTATAGCTGAGCTGATATATAATAAAACTTTATGATCAATTGGCTTGTTGATTTTTCAAGCGAAAAAAAAAAATTGGCTTGTTGATTTAACTTCATCATGAGTTTACATGACAAGACATGACCTTGTTAGACGAAGCACTTGCACGTACGCAACTTTGACCCATGCATGGAAAAGTACTAGCGTATTAGTTGGAACTCTAAAGACGAGAACAAGAAAGCCGGCCGGATACCACCTAATAGCCTAATAGGCAATAGGTATATATGGCTGCAATTTGCCATATAGTGCCAACTAATCTGCTACTAGTTTTGAATCCATACGTGATGAGATATATGGTTTACAGCTATCTAATACAACGACAATATTGGATTAGTTTTCGATACAAATTTATAAGCACGCAGGGTGTAATATTATTTAAAAACCAGGCTAGGCCGAATAGAGAGAATATACGCTGTATATATATATATATATATATATATACACACACATGTATTGTTCTGGATATGGAAGAAGTACCAGTTGGTGGTTGTTTATTATTTAATATAGGTATGATCTGCTATTCTAGTTTTATTATGGCTACTTGGAACCTAAGTATTTATCCTAATGAAAGAAATATATATAATATATATATATAATTGATTAAAGAAAAGAAGGTTCCTTAATTATTGTGTTAATATTCAGTGGCGGAGCCACGTTTATGCCCCCTCGATTTTTGATTTTTTTTTTACAATATATTATATATGTATATTTATATTTTTGCATATGCATTTACCATGCATTTTTTCATTTAATTTAAACTTTTTACATTTAATCCACTCAAAATTAGATTAATTATTTCTCTAATTCTTAAATATCATCAATCTATTTAATTTTAAATTTCTTATAGTTTATCTTCATCTCGTTTATCTTTATATTTTTTCCCCCTAACTTTTATCAATAGCTTATTTTTTCCTTAAAATTTATTTCGTTTAAACAATCTTATTAGGCAATATATAAAATTAGAAAAAATAATTTTATATTAGATATATGTGATATTTGTGTGTATATTTATACACATATTTTTTGGAAGATTGGTCTAAATTAATGTTTTACATTTGTATTTTTTTAAAAGGTTTTTTAATTCACTCATATATTTTCATTTCAAAAAAAAAAAAATTTGCTCACATATTTAGTTATGACATTTTATTTGTAATACAAATGTATTATGTAAAGGGATACATGTTTATAAATTTTATATCATTATTGTTTTCTTCTCTTAATTTGTAAATTTTATAAAATAAGTGATTTTTTTAGTAATAAAAATTATACTCATTATTCTATAAATAAGAAAACAATGATATTATAACATCAAATAGAGTAAGAATTATTTTTACGTATCTTATTACAACTACAAAGTTAGGAAAACTAATTTTAGATTATAATATAAATGTTTGAGATTAAACTTACAAAAATATATAAGCAAATTAAACTTTACTGAATTTTTTTTTAAGCTAGCTTAAAATTTTGATCTCTATATTAGCCCTCTTGAAATATTTCTCTGGCTCCGCCACTCTATCCAGTACTAATTTTCTATTTTAATCAAAAACACCTTGAGAAGAGGCAATAGTATTGGGGAAAAAAAGGAAAGGAAAACATATTTACAAAATTGCCCAAAATATATTAGATACAAAGATTTCTAACATATATTAGATACAAAGATTTCTTTTGGGGGTGGTAACTATCGGGGTGGCTCAAGTTGTTAATTAACTCTATTAGTTTATATTAATGACCATACGGACCGAGTCGTCGTCTACTCGTCTTCATTCGACACTCGTACGTGGAAAGGAATTAGTAGTTGACATGTTCTATATCTACCAGAATATCGTGGATCCTAAAATAAAGTTGTATATTGCAATATTGATCAAACCCTGTCCCTATATATCAAACCCCAAATTCTTACCCAAAAAAAAAACCCAAATATTCATATGTATGCAATCCTTAATATATATGTTTATGGCCATTTGAAAAAAAAAATAAAAAATAGCTGGATGGCCCTAGCTAGCTAGGCTAGCCCCTTGCAAGCTACTTAAAAGCTTTGTCTTTCTTTCTAGCTTTCTGCTGAAATTAACTATTTATCTTGAATATGTTTACTCAAAGCGAAACAGACGAATTAATTGATCGTACTAGTCGTTCCACGCAAAAGCGAGTATTAAAGTATTATAGCAAAATCTCCCATGCTTTCTCGTTTAATAATATATATGTATATATATATAACAATTTTCAAGTAATACTATTATTATTACTATTAACACCAATAATATGACCAACTCCTTAATGTAATATTATTATTCGTCATAGATTAACATTCACCTAATTTAAACAAGCTTTTGGATGTCCAATTCTATTACTCTTACGTAATTAATATGTCATGTAATAGAAACATCAATGTGTGGTCGATTGGTGGTGACCCAAAGCCATCCAATGTGTTGCCTATTAGCTTTAACAGATAAAATCAGCAACTCAGCTTTTTTTGTCGCTGAACGAGTATACATATATACATATACATATATAAATAGATATAATATGTGGCATCGTGTTTATAGAACATTAATGATTTCACGCCTGGCGGAAAGATCAATGGGGGAAACAATAATAAAGTAGTAGTGAGTGACGGTATATGATATTTCATACAATATTACCGGCAATATAAACAAAACTGATCCTATATTTCCAGCACTTACCACTTTTTTGTTCCCAACTCATAAATATAAAAGTTCTTTACCCTTTTGTTTACTTTGTCTTCACACATTGCACATGCAACCCACTACTCACTATATATTAATTTTTATATATATAGATAGATATATATATACGTCTAGGCTGCTTATTAATCTTCTGTGGTCCACCACCGTGCTAATTACACTGATATATTTGTAAGAGGCATATATGTATCTATATATACACACACACATATTCATGTGCATGAACCAATAACTTAAGAAAATTAATCTAGAATAAATATGGCCGACATTTATATAAGCTTAATTATGAAATTATGATCTCCATGCCAGCCGCTTGAAACTTAACTATATGTATATACTCATGTATACTATGCATAATTAATCTTTTATTTATCTTAGTAAGAATATTGAAAGCATAAAAAAAACCTTTAAACAATATATGTCGATCGAGGCAGTAATTTGAGACTTCTGTATATTTTACCCTCATAATTTACATTCTCAAAGGTATATTCATATAAATATTAATGCTTAAATTAATTAATACGATAGCTAGCATAACGGTCCACTATGTTATATACAACTTTAACTCACCGGGAACAATATATATAACATAAAAATTTCTACATAAATCAACATAGTTAATAATTGGAACTACATCTCATAAATATGGTATGGCCATAGGTGGCTATGTATTGCTTCGTCGACGTAGTCTAATGTGCTGTTTGTTACGAAGGCGAACACATATGCAAGAGGAAAGGCAATAGAAATGTTTCACACAAGAAAATGTACTCCTCAAAGCACATAATTTAAGACCTTAGTTACAACCATTGTGATCAGAATAAGAAGAACACGTTTGACGTCTTAAATCTAGTTGAAAACATTAATATTGTTATTTAAAGGTATAAATTACGAACATGTAATGTATAGATACAGTTTAATTATTGTTAGTGTCCGACATATATATATATACATATTGTACAACGCCATATACAAATTTGTGTATATATGCATATGTACATGTATATACACATATTTGCTATCCTTCTAAACTATATATCCAGCTGGGTGATCCCCGGCCTGAAGCAGAAGACAATAATATTATATTATCGTTATTCGAACTAAAGAAATATATGTGATCTGGTTAATTAAAATCATATACTCTAGCAAAACATTATATACGCATGCTTCTTAATTATAAGTACTTGCCAAATAATCTATAAATATAAGAACTGGTATTATCATATCTATATGCCACTAATGTAGGATTAACTATTCCTTTGCTGGCTCTATATATTGCACACCTTTATTAGTTACTTAATTTAGGCGCTATTAATTAAATCAAATTAAGTAATTAAGTTTGTGTCGGTTTTAGACGATTACTCACGTTAATTAAGTGAAACTAATAAGGCACATGCATATACTTTATTTACATGCAGTTTATATATAAGAGATACCTATGATCATCGGACCTATAAATACTTTATTTACATGCAGTTTATATATAAGAGATACCTATGATCATCGGACCTATAAATCTGTGGGCAAAAAAAAAAAAAAAAAGTGAAGCCTTATATATCCAGCTAGCTCTATAGCTACCACAAATCTCATCTAGACTATCCTATAAGTAAAAGTGAAGAAAACTAAAAGATGAACAGCGTTAAGAAGAAAAAGATGGAAATGAAAAGAAAGATTTCCGAAAGATGACAGAAAGATACCTCTTTTTGTAAAGAAAAAAAAAAAGAATGACTAAAATAGAATCAATTCTTACAAAGAATATCTATCCGCACTCTCAAACTTCAAATGTTTCTTTTTCCACAGACCTTCATCTGTATATGTCTTCCACTACAAGTATATCAACAAACATATAAATTTATATTTACATATATATAAAATATAATCAAGCTCAATAGATATTCAAAAAGACATTTAGTAAAGCTGATCAGAGAACGCATATTTATACAGCTCTGCAACTCCAGCACATGGTCTCCCACTAAAAGCAAATAGTACTATTGGAAAGAAGAAGAAGAAGAAGAAGAAGAAGGAAAAAAAAAAAAAAAACTCTTAATGACAGCCTAGTTAATTTTACATTAATAAACCCTAGAGATCAAGAGGAATTAAAAGTTAAAAATAACCCTAGCTAGAAGTTGTATAGTGACAAATCGATTACCGTTTTGACTGAGAAAAGGGCTATAGAAACCTTGAAGCAGCCATCATGATTAGAAAAATATCTCCAATGATAAACTCAGAAAGGGCTGGCAAGACACACACGCGCACAGCCATCATAACAAGAGTTGACAAAACATAGAAATCACAAGTACTAATGCAAAAAGCGAATGCATAATATTCAAGCTAGGTTATTTAATTTCCTTATATAATGATTAATCAGTCAAATCTTCTAATTATAATGACACCAATATTCTTGAAACTGATCAGTACTATATATATATATATCCAATTACTGTGGCCAAAAATTTCATATATATTAGCCTTCAAGAGAAAAAACTTGAATGTTGAAGCATATAATATATAAAACTCACCTGAAGGGGAATGGATCGCGATAGACTTCTTCTTCTATATACACACGTCTTTATAACTTAATCGAAGCAGTAATTGAGGGGAATGAAGCCTGGTCCGAGGACACTAATTAACCCATATATATAATATATATATGAAAAAGTTCAATGGTAGATATTGTATTGACTCGATCATATATATATATATAGGTGAGAAACGAAGCCAAGTAGTTATGAATTGGTGGCTTCGTGCCAGACATCATTCCCCTCAAAATAAGCTTCCCCACGCCATTGAAGTATTAATCTCTTTGGAACTAGCTAGCTAGCTTGCTCTGATCTTGTCTGATCGACCTTAATAATGATGTTGATGATGATCTTCTTCGTTTTCTGATAATGTTTTTGTCTCCAAAAAGAAGCTTTATATTGAATTTTTTTTTTCCTTGCTTTCTTAAATTGGTCACCATAATCAAACATCATCATTTGGATTTAGTATTTTACGATCGAGAAAGGGGGGGGAAAAAAAAAAAAAAAAAAGGCTACCAAGAGAGAGAGAGAGAGAGAAAGTAAAGATCCTTCCGGTTGTTGTGGTTATTTTTTTGGAACCCAGCTGTGAGTGTAGGGTTTTGGTCAGACTCTTTCTCTATGGTCTCTCATAATTTATATGCACATTATTTAACCTAGACAACTTGTACCGTCTGATTCGGATCTTTATGACTATGATCTTCTTTCTTTCTTTGTTTTGGCTTTTTCTTTCAAAAAAAAAATTTGAAAAAAAGAAGGAAAGAGTACGTAAAGTATTGTGGTTGAAACTGCTGTCTTTTATCTATTGGGTATGTGAGATTGTGATTAGTCATGGCAAATCTTACAGTTACAGGTTAATATTTGTATTCTAAACTAGGACGTTTATGAGAGTTATAACTCGCACTTTTATGTGAACTTTGCTTTCATTTACCAGTTTTACTGTTACAAACTCAAGGCACGTTGTGTTAGCAGTAACTGTGCATTGGTAACTTAATAAAAGCCAATCAAATATGTCCATCTTACCATAATTATACTTTTACCACAAAAACAGACTTTTCCATTATAATTTATTGCACAAAAAAGCAGTAAAAACTTTCAACCTGAAAATCACACGGATACTTATGACCTAGGAAGTCAAACCTTGTGACTAGCATGAGATTATTCATAGTCGTAATGATCAGAGCTGACTAGTTAAGTTTTCACCGCGCTTGGAGTTGATTCCTCCGTGAAGTTTTTATTTTATTTTATTTTATTTTTTTATAACTAAAAGAGAGAAAGGGGCGACCAACGTGGCTACCCTCCCTGGACGTGATCATATAGCTCCAACTTCGTTCAAAAATATTCTCTAAGACCCTACGGGCGGAGCTCTAACCCCGTTCAAAAATATTTCCCAAGATCCTCTGGGCGTAACTGTAGGAGCTCCAATCCCGTTCAAAAATGTTCCCCAAGACCCTACGGGCATAGCTCCAACCCTGTTCAAGAGTGTTCTCCAAGACTTTACAGTGACGGAGCTCCAATCCCGTTCAAAAATATTCCCTAAGGCTTTAATATTCCCCAAGGCTTTACAACTAGCGAGAACGGTACTCTGGGGCGGAGAACAGGTACTGTGATAGTAGATAGGTACCCTTACATTTAAGACTCCTGAAGAAATTACTCAATTTCAAACTCACGACTTCCAGCTTCCAGGATAATAACGTTGCCACTAGGCCACTTGTTTGGTGGTTCCTCTGTGAAGGTTTTAGATATTCATGAGTGTGGAGTCATGATCCAACTTTATTCCTAGCTACGTAACATTACTTTTTCAACGAAGGGTGAAACCATGGCCCAAAACCAAATCTAACAGGGCCGACTATATGGGCCAGAATGGGGCGGTGATTGAATAGAGCCCATGTTTTGAGTAGCGACTTTGAAAGATGGTATTAGATTTATAGCTCTTTTTGGCAGCTTTTTCTAAGGAAAACTTCTATAAATTAAACTAATACCGTTTATCAGAATTGATAGCTATTCATGAAAGAAACCAGAAAAAAATTACTGAACACTATTTTTGTTTGAAGATAAATAATATACCACTTATTTTACCTAACAAATGGGGAAAAAAGGCCATTTGTTACCACTTTTTTTTGGCTCTCATTTCTACCACGTTATCTCTTGGAAAAATATGATGTGTTTGTCATTTGTTTTCACTATTTGACCCTTATTTTCTTCATCTATATTTGTTCTAAATACAACAGATTTACAAGAGATAGAGTTTTTCTATGATTTTTTCCACTTTCTGTGCTGGAGAAGAAGTAAGACCTAAGAATCTAGGTCATGTTTACTAATACGTAATCAAATAAATTGTAAAAAGAATGAGTAAAAAAAAGTAAAAAGAAATAAAAAGAAAGGTTAGAATTCTATTCCTCTTCGTTCTCTTCGCTCTCTGTTACGTATTAGTAAACAAGCCATTACTTAATTTAACGGCCAACATTGATATCTATAAGAGAACGAAAAATTAGGTGTGATTTGTCCTAGATGCAAGTGGTGTTTGCCTAAATCACCCTCAGACATCAAACATTGAATTTTCTTCGAGTCATCTGGTCACTCTAATGGCCATGGATGATTTCTAGCAACCTTACGATGTCATTTTGGTTAATATCTTCCTAATACTTGAAAAAGGCCGATTCTTTTCAATTGTGTAACTTTCACTTACAAGTTACACCTAGGTATCCCTAACTAATTATAAAAATTAAAAAGAAAAACCATCAAACTCGAAGTCTAGAACCAATTGATTTTGTCTTTTAATATGATATGTTCATATACATAATTGGTTGACGTCGCCTTGCATTAGATTAAACTTGAAGACCGATTTTTTTTTATTAATGAACCTAACTCCAGTACAGGGATTTAATTAACTTTCCTTTTTGCCGGGTCAATGCAAATTCAAGAAACTACATAACGTTAGTTTCATACAAAGACCGAAGGACGTGTCAATCATTAATATTCAGTTTGTTTACTATATATACACGACAAATATATAAAAAATAAAATTTCCAAAGCCTTTGAGACACATTGTTCCATATCAAAATCTTCAACATAAAAATTAAATCATCCATATATAAACATTGAACATATTCTTCCTCCTAATGATTAAAGAACCACCATGTCATTCTTTTTTAGTTATTTATTTATTTTATTGGAGATTTTTGAGCTCAAAGATTTTTGCTTGCTATTATAGCTGTCGTCGGCAGAACACTTGGCTCGAATAGGATGCCGACGCGACTCCACTCAAAATGCCACAACACCATTTCCAATTATAGATATGAAATGTTTTGGCACTAAACAATATAAATCTTGTAGGGTCGTTCATATCTTTACCCAAATGCTAATCATGGCCGTTTAAGACAAATCTTCGAGTCATTTTCACTTCATGGAAAACGGGCTACGTTTCTCTACACTCCACCCTCTCTAGGATTGTTTTCATCATTCATGATTGGTAATCTTTTTATTCATTAAGGCCCCATTTAGAATTTAGATTTTTTGAAGGAAAGAAAAAAAGTTCTAAAGAATTTCATTTTCTTCTGTTTAGAATGAAACAAAAAAAGGATAATTTTTTTTTTCAAGAAAAACAAAATTTTGATTTGATATTATTTTTTAGTTTATAGAATGTTTACACATTAATTAGTAAAACCAAAAATATGAAAATAAAGTTGTATAAACTTTTAGAAAAATCATTTTCTTCTTTCTCTTTTCGTGGCTTTTTCTTTATAATTTTTTTTCCTTCAAAATTTGAGTTCGAAACGAAGCCTAAGTCTTATTATTTGAATTAAAAAATCTAATGAAAATGTCACACTAACTAATTTAATTGGCATCTTAAACTTGACAAAAGTAAATTTGATAACAAAACATGACCCCACAAGCTTGACTATAGGTAGGGAATTGCAAAGACTTTTAAAGATGGCTTTAGCCAATTGATAAAGTACTAAAGCAAAGTTACTTCAATCACTTTCAATGATCAAAACTTAAAAATTATCAATTTCTGGGAGAACCCCTTTTGAAATTGAGTTCTAATTAGTAATTACCGTTCTAGTTTCCAAACCCATTTTTTTTCAACAACAAATTGCAGTCTCATATAAGTAACCCTTTTGCCTTTGCGTTATCATTTCAAAATGAAACTGTGTTTTAAAAAAAAAGCGTGTTTGGAAATAACACATAAACTGCAACAAAAAACTTTCTTCCTTTAGCCATATTTTTCAACGTTTTAAGGGCCAAATACCGTGGCGTGCAAGCCTAGCATACCCCCTTAAAGGGCATCTAGATGTAATTTAGCGACACCTGTTTCTCTTTAGGCTTTTAAAGGACACTACACCAAACCATAACGCGGACACGCCATTTTGTAGTAAGCTAATTCATCACCAAAGTAAACGACAATACAAAATAGGGAACAAAACCCATAAAAAGGTTTCACAGATACATCAATTTGATGGGTACTAAAAAGGCCCTTCATATACTAATGCTAGAAACCAAATTGGAGAACGAAGTGACTTTTGTCCATAGGCCAACTGGTATGATTGGCTTTAAATATGCAATAAAGAAGACTTCCTTTCTACTTGATTTAATTACTTGGTAACCTACTACTTTGACTTGTCACTATTAACTATGATGAGAATTTAATTGATCCTAATCTTGTACTTGGTACTTATGGTGGAAAATGATCAACCAAAACTATCTTTATCTTATCCTAACCAAAGTGAGTACTACCTAGATTAAACCATGCCGAATGTAGGGATTGAGTGTATTTGTATCAGGAAATGATCAAACTATATGGTAAGAAAGTTTTTCACTACTTTCTAGTGCAAACAAGTAACAGTGGTCCATAAATGTTACCAATTATTTGTGTGTCGTTTTGCAATTTGTTCTGTTTCTCTGTCAGACGACATATGCAATATGTTCCCTTCAATGGGGTTTTACATTATTGGCATGAGTATATCAATCTGTCAAGACTCAAAACGACACTAAAAGTAACATCCTAATTAAGCTATATACGTGCTCCAGAGGAACTTGTGGCTGATAAAGTGAGCTAAATATAAGACTCTACAGCTGTCAAAATACAAGGTCTAGTATATAGTAGTACGGATGAAGAAGTCAATAGTTCCATCATCAACCAAAATCAATCACAGAAGTTTGTGGAAAAATCGTCACCCATTTCAGATTCCAACCACCAGAACGACAATGAAAGATTATAAAGGAATATTATTATAGTTTTTCAATTACAATTGACAGGGGAAAATCTTAAAAAATATTAGTGTTTCAAAAGGGTGCATGCATATTCAAAAGTTGCTGTCTTATGTGTATTTTCTCTTAGATCACCTTCCATGCACATAGACAAATCAGAAATTTGACTACTCAGACCCCCATGGGCACCTTACTCTTGTCAGCTAGCCAAACTATATGCCAAAACACATTAAAAGCCAGAAATTCTCACAGTTGTATAGATCCAAATATCAAGATCAAAATAAGGTTGAGATAAAGATTACAGAACGTTCCCTTGAGTTTCTCAACAATAAAACACATTAACAGCCATCTCATTTTTTTTTTCCCCTTAAGAACATAGTTTTATGTTAAGAACTTACAAAACAATCTTCCAAGGGTTAATCTCCTTTTACTTTTTAACTCTTTTACCTTCTTTTATATCTTCTTTCTTTATTGAAAAGACTGCATTGGTTCTAGAAAAGCAAATGGGACTCGGACAAAAGTAACCGCGGATGGATTGTAGCTTAGGTGTGGAAAAGAATGAAAGATAAGAGATGTCCACAAGGCATGAGATGGATAGTGCCATAAGATATCTAACCCCATTGGTCAGGACAATTAATCAATCAATCAATAGTCCCATTTACCAGAAAACAACACCGTGGAGGTCTTTCTTTCCGTCTATATATTCTATAAGCTAACACCCTTTAGCAGAATTCTAGAGCACATTCACCTAACAATAATAACGATCTCTAATTATCAAACACTATGGAGAGAGTAGAGTTTTCTGCATCAGAAAATCTTCAATCTGTCACCACAAGCCTGGAGCCTCAACCAGTTGCAAAGAAGAAAAGGAACAAGAACAAGAATAGTTGTAATAACCAGAGGAGGTTTAGTGACGAGCAAATCAAGTTACTGGAGTCCATCTTTGAGTCAGAGACAAAGCTTGAGCCAAGGAAGAAGGTTCAGCTGGCTAGGGAGCTAGGCCTGCAGCCTCGGCAGGTGGCCATATGGTTTCAGAACAGAAGAGCAAGATGGAAGTCGAAGCAGATAGAACAAGACTTCAGAAGTCTGAAAGCTGAGTATGACAGTTTGGTATCTCAGTTTGAATCCTTGAAGGAAGAGAAAGAGTCCTTGATTTTACAGGTACCCTTCTTCAACTTCTTAAATTTAAGACCAAAATTGGCAACCAAAGACCACTTGTTTTGAGGCTATATTCATCTTTGTTTGCTCTTGAACAGCTGCAGAAGCTGAATGATCTATTGCTAAAACCACATGATGAGAAGGAAGACAAGGACAGCGGCTCGGGTTTACGAAATGCGAATTCAAAGAATGAAACAAAGCCTAGCTTGCAAGAAGGATTGGAAGACAGAGGAATCATGAACACAAGCAACTATATTGAGGACTCGGGGCAACAAGGATATGAAATTTTGAACACGAGTCAACAAGTGGATGCATCTTTAACATCACTTGAAAGTTGGTATAGGTTTGATCCAGTGAGTATATTAGATCAACCGCGTGGTGGTTGTTCACAGTGGTTAAATTTCTGGAGTTGAGACCTTCAATTCATCCACCACAATGGGGAGAAACTTAGTACTTTTGATAGCTTCAATCAATGCAGCAGTCGGTGTTAACAATCATGCATTTCAAGCTAACCAAGATTTCCAATCTTCAAGTGATATGACAGCTGAGAGGAACTATGATCTTAAGAGAGGTGCCAATAATACGACAGAAGACGCAAAGAAAACGACAACAGAAAAATGGTTTGAAGAACTTTGGAAGATGAAGCAGTTAGCAACTTGTCCGAGCTTGAATGAGTGTGCACACATATGAGATGAAGAAACAACTACAGAGTGTGATGTAATAAGTGAAATTGTGTAGCAGTACTAGTATGCATATTTTGTGTTGTTTATATAGTGCATATGTAAACAGGTACAACCCACAAAAAAAATTGTGAGGCTTTATTCCACTACGTAGTTACAATTTACCACACCAGGAAGAACTTTCGAAATGTTTGGGATTTGCTACCATCTGTAGCTCTAGATTTGGTGTCAGTCTATTGGGATTTGTTACCATCTGTAGCTCTAGATTTGGTGTCAGTCTAGCTCCTAGGTACATCTTCACTTGGTTTAGAACCTGTTTTGTTTCAGATTGTTCACACATATAAGATAAAGTCTAGGTTTTAGATTCATTGTTTCATCAGGGGTATTATTATAATCTCACTTTGCATGAGTTCTAGTTCAGAATGTATAGTTTTGAAGTCTGCCCTTCATCTTTGCTTGAATGCTTTTGCAATTTGCTGTGACAGGCCTATGGTTTAGCTCATAATTATGTACTAAATCCTTCAAAAGTAAAACAAAAAAAAAATATGTTTTAAGAATTACCAAAATAAATACAAAGTAACCCTCCTTTCTTTTTCTACCTAATCATTATTTTTTTGTTCTTGTAATTAAAGCCTCACTATCACTAACTTGCCCCAGAAAATCTTCACTCTGACATGAACCTTTTCCCCTGTTTCTGAGCAATCATAAATTGCAAAAGTAGTTGAGATTAAATCCCTAAAGTAATGGGAAAATTCCTCACTTACATGGCAGTGGCACACTGCTTTGACCTTTGGACCCTATAGCAAAACAGTTATAAACTATACATATGTGGACTATGGTACACAGACTCCATAATGCGGCTTGGTTTAATTTTTGTTATATAATTTTTTGTGGAACTGATATCACTAACTGACAGTTTGGCCGAGTGGTCTAAGGCGCCAGATTTAGGCTCTGGTCCGAAAGGGCGTGGGTTCAAATCCCACAGCTGTCAGATTCAGTTAAAAAAATTTTTTTCCTCAATGTCGTTTGTTGACTTCATTATTCTAATCAAACTTGTCGTTTTGACTCGCAATTTAAAATTACCTTTATTACATCAAACTGCCACCACATATTATCACATAACATAATCTGATGATTCAGTTTCCAGTTCCCAGCCAGAGTCCGTTATGGCTTTCTCAAGCTCAACAATTACCACATCGTATTTCAACTCTTTTAGCTCTTCCTCTGGTATTACCCTGCCTTCTTCATCCTTCAACCCTCTTAAGCTTCCTCTTTTCTGGCCATGGCAAAAGGTCTCTCTCTCTCTTTTCTTTCATTGAGATTTTTTTGTGTGAATACATTGTGTGTAAAGAATGAGTTAGAGTGATAATGGTGAGAGCAGGTGAAGGTGGGCCCACTAAGTGTGTCTCCAATGGGGTTTGGGACATGGGCTTGGGGCAACCAGCTTCTCTGGGGTTACCAGGAGTCCATGGACACTGAGCTTCAGAGGACTTTCAATCTGGCTGTGGAGAATGGAATCAACCTCTTTGACACTGCTGACTCTTATGGGACTGGCAGGTTGAATGGTCAAAGCGAAAAACTACTCGGAAAGTTCATTAGGGAGTTTCAAGGTCTGGTGCTATTCTCTCACCCCTCGTTTCAGCTTTTAGTTACATTTTGATTCAATTGTCTAGGTGATTTGAACCACGTTGGACTTGCAATTAGCTTATCTGTGTTGTTACCAGTCCATACATAGTGAATGATTAACCATAATCATGGATGTTCTCAATTGGGTCAGGTTTGTCATGTCGAAATTATTACCAAATAATAGTTAAATTAGTTAGTATTTGTTCTTGTGGAACATGACATGCCATCTAGGTGAATGGTAGTTAGCCAAATCTATAACGAGTAAGGTGATGAAGATGATAAAGAGGTTAATGCTTTCAAACCATTTCAAGTGACTGACATTCTCTCCAGTTGTTTGAAATTTTGTGTTTTTCTTTTTAGAACATTCATGATGCTTGAATAAACTCCCAATTATTTGAACGAACTGAGTTTCAGTGCAATGAAAAATGGGGTCTTTCTGTTATGGCCGAACTGGAGAGTTTCTCCGAATATGCAATAAGATACATTGTCACAATTTGGCCAATTTGATTAATCACAGCTTCTAAATAACTGTATCCGCAGGTCAAAAGCGGGTTCAGGATGACATTGTGATTGCTACCAAGTTTGCAGCATATCCATGGCGCCTAACGCCAGGGCAATTTGTAAATGCTTGCCGGTATCTTTTCTGTGCCCCACATTGATTCGATCTTGTGCATATAAAATTATGAATTATCTTATACTGAAATTGCCTAGAATGCTTAGCATATGCATATTCATTTGTCAACATTCAACAACTTGCCCAAGATGTTTGTCTTTGGCTTTATGATAAAAGTTTGAAGTAGCATGGTTTTTTTCAGGGCCTCACTAGACCGTATTCAAATTGAGCAAATGGGAATAGGCCAACTACACTGGTCGACTGCCAACTATGCTCCATTGCAGGAGATGGCCCTTTGGAATGGTTTAGTGGCAATGTACGACAAGGTTAACATAATTTATGCATAGATGGTAGAAATACTTTAGGTGATGACATAAGAAATCTCATGGAGGCGTCTTTTAAAATATTTGCTCAGAGGCTGCTCTTGCAGCTTAAATTCAGCCGTAGAGCAGCATTCTGTGCAAGTTATTATCCAACTTAAGAACATAGGCTGCTTTCGGATATAACACCAAAAGATTTTCTAACCGTGTATTTCAGTATCCTTCTACCCGTTTCTCACATTTTTTTTTCTTCCCACTTCATACTTTTGCTTCAATTTTCTTTCGACATTGTTATTCGATAATAAGTACTGTATTTCCTACATTCTAGGAGGAAAGTAATTGTCTGACTTCGTTTCTTAGAGAAAATTTACCGTCAAAATAGATATTCAGGATCATTGGCGCCAATTCTCATACTCAATAGAGATAGTACGATGTAGGGTCTGGTTCGGGCAGTTGGAGTCAGCAACTATGGACCAAAGCAGCTTCTAAAGATATATGATTACCTCAAAGCTCGTGGAGTCCCCTTGGTCTCAGCTCAGGTATATCCTTAGTCACAAGTATCATCATCAGTTTATTCAGTGAAGACTGAAGACATAATTTTACAAATAGAGACTCTGAGTGAATATGAAACTGATCAGCATTCAGCATTATTTATAACATTGTTGCCAATAAGATTTTGCAAAACTGCTATCCCTTTATGAAAAATTCTGTGTTGTTCTAACTCATGTTTTCGCTTTCTTAACACAACTACCTTTCTAGGTGCAATTTTCTTTGCTTAGCATGGGAGGAGATCAGTTGGAAATAAAGAACATATGTGATTCTCTTGGCATCCGGGTAATTGCTTATAGTCCTTTAGGACTAGGAATGCTAACTGGGAAGTATACTCCTGACAAACTTCCACCTGGTCCTCGGTAAACTGGTTTCTTCACTTAACTTTTCTACGTTTACATTGAAGAGAGAGTTTGATTCGCTAAACCTTTTTCATTTGAACTGTTTCATTTCTCTTTCTATAGTTCTTTTCTGTTCAGACAAATTCTTCCGGGGTTGGAGCCTTTATTGCGTTCGCTTAAAGAAATTGCACAAAAGAGGCGCAAAACTGTTCCACAGGTGACTAAATCGATTTACATACATGTCATGCACCGATGCCTTTGGCATTTTCAACGTCGCTCTCTCTTTCATCATCGCCTAATGAAATGAGCTTTAGTTGGCAGGTTGCTATAAACTGGTGCATTTGTAAGGGAACCATTCCAATACCAGGTGTCAAGACAGTGAAACAGGCAGAAGACAATTTGGGAGCTCTTGGTTGGCGCTTGAGTTCAGAAGAGTTGCTTCAGTTAGAATATGCAGCCATTGAATCTCCTAAAAAGATGGTTCAGAACATATTTCAAACAAGGTTCGTTTTCTCATACAACGGTAGATGATAGTGTCCCAAGTCATAATATGATATTACACATTAATCTAGTGCTTTCTCTCACTACATTGGTTCTCTTCAAACAGATGACCTTTTTAAGTGACTCGCTGAGACCAAATGAAGATGGTCTTAACAAAGTAAGAGAATTGTGAAGAGATGGAAGGCGCAAAGGGATGATCAAAACAAAGTTTTTCAGGAGTCCATTATACAACGTGTCGTTTCTTTTTAATAATTTTTCCGTCGTTTTGAGTAGAAAATAATAAGTCCATAGATTCTTGTTGTCTACAAAAAACGACATTATGTAAAGCTTGCTCGTTGCTGTCAATTTTTTCCGTAGAAGAAGGATGTTGTTCAGGCATCAAAAGATCACATATATTATTTTGCTTCTTAAACTCTGCCGTACTTGCGCTTAGGTTAGCAAACTGACATATCGTTTAACTAAAGAGTTTGGCCTTCCCATTTTTCTTTGTTTTGTGATCACTTTTTCAAGTCTGTTGAACCACGCATGTTCAAGTACTAATGTCATTGTAAATTTTGCCAATATACAATAGATTAATTAACAAGTAGCATAACTTGGTGTAGACTGTAGAGTCATTAAATATGCCAAAATTTTAGTGTTAGTATGCCAAAAAAATTAATGCAAATATACTGTTAAAACTCGAGTATTTATACCCTCGGCCACATGGTCCAACGAAAAGCAATTGAATAACTTGCACAATGACCATGATAAACACGTTCGAAGGCAGAATTTGTCAAACAGTTAGCACCTTCTCTATTCTAATTCATACAACGAAGATTATTATTTCAACTTAATTCCTGCACAAAATTCAACAAAGACCATTAAACGTTGAAGGCAATGCTTTACGCATTTCGTTTAATATAATTTCTGTGTTGCAAATTATAGATTTGTGTATTAACTCAATATGCAATCGATCATATTGTTCTACCTGTTTCATACGGTCTCTACCCATATCTATCTTTAAAATCTAAAATGTCACCCGCGTAATTAATTCCTGGTGTACAAGACCAGTAGTGGACCTTAATCATTATTTTACAAAATAATACTGGGATTACACACTCCTGACATAACCAACAAATTTGATGGATAGACCCATTATGTAAATTTGACAAAAACTTTTGGATAACCATATGACGCCATGGTTCAATCATATGCTCGAGCGCATATATGCATAAATGGGTGCATTCAAGACTAATTTCACCAGCGTAAAAACAAAATAGGCCAATCTCAACTTCTGCAAATCGCAACTCATAACAACGGTTCCAAGTACTACAAAGTAAAATATGAAACAGTCTCAGTAAGGCAAGGTTCAAAACATACTTTGAATTCTAGAAATATGATAACAAAACAAAATTAATGTTCTAATTGGGAACAGCAGCATTTGATGGTTGAAAATCTACTTGATCTTCTTCTTTGGCCTCAACTGCAATGCAAGCAGTAACAAGCACATAAATAACCAACGAAGAGGAAGTAACAACAATCATAACCAAGAATAGTTAGTCTGTTAAAAGCTTTTACCTGGTTGCTGTGTCCGCACTTCTTCTTTCTGCAGTTAACAGCACGAGGGTGCAGACGGGCATAGCACCTACGTATATGTGTTAAACATCGTGAGTATTTGCAAGTATTATAAAGCAGATTATAATATAACAACACAATATCACGTTACAGGTATGCAGATTAATAAGTAAAGCGGAAACAACAATCAGATTCCCAAATATTATAAGAGCAACATCCCTTTAGTGTAAAGTATAAGCTGAAAATACACAAATAATCACACACATCCCATACTACAAGCATAAAGCATTCCATATAACTGATCACAACTATTATATTTACAAAACAGAAAAGGCTAATGAATTACAGAGAACTATACAGCAACTACATATTGCATTTTGCAACAATTCACTTTGATGAACCAGTTAGCCATACATTGTTAACAATGAAAAAAATATATCTATCGAATCAGTCCGTAAAAGTTCAGTGCTAGAGGTTCAATAGCGTCAAACTAAGGTAATGAGTGCGGCATATCCATATATATACGCAATAAGGAACCTCAAGCACATAATTATAAACCACAGAGAAAAAGACAACAGGGTCAGAACTTAGAACTCATGCATCAAATATAGTACCATTTATGATGTACCAGCAGAAAAGGCTAATGAATTCCAAAGAAGTATACACACTCGTTTATTTGCAACAATTTCAAAAGGAATATGGAATTTGATGAACCAGTCAGCCATGCATCGTTGACAATGGAATAAAATTATCTATTTAAACACACTGTAAAATTCAATCCCATAGATTCAATACAATCAGACTAATCTAATAAGTGTGTGCATATAAATAATAGAAACGAATTAAGGAACATCAAAGAAAGCGCATATTGATAATGTAAAAGAAACAAAAATATATGAGTTCAAACAAAGAAAGACAAAATCTACAAACCAAACATAAATTTGATATGAAAAAACCAAAAGGTTCGGCACATACTTGCGGCAGATCATCTTGTCCTGATTGTATTTCCTGGCCAATGCCATAAGAGATGGCTCGATAATTCCACCACGGAGCCTCAGAACCAAGTGCAATGTTGACTCTGTCAAATTACGATAAAGTATAACCCAATTAAGCTTAACCCCTTAAACAAAAAAACCATTTCGGACTACAATCGATAATCAATCATCTCAGAATCTCATTCATTTTCCCCCATTTTCTCAACAATCAAAAGAAAAAAAAAAAAATCACTTAACCCAATAACAGACAATAAATTATCTCATAGTCTCATTCACTTTCCCCCATTTTCTCAGCAACCAAACAGGTCCTCAAAAAAAGAAAGAAAAAAAAATCACTAACCTTTCTGGATGTTGTAATCAGCGAGAGTGCGGCCATCCTCGAGCTGCTTCCCGGCGAAGATCAGCCTCTGCTGGTCCGGAGGAATACCTAAGAATTTGAAATCGAATCAATCGCAACCATCCATGGAGAAAAAACAGTGTAAAAACTTGCAAAAATGGATGAAAACTCTCACCTTCCTTGTCCTGGATCTTGGACTTAACATTGTCGATGGTGTCGCTGGACTCGACCTCGAGAGTGATGGTCTTCCCGGTTAGGGTTTTCACGAAGATCTGCATCTTCACCGACTCTCTCTCTGTATTCTACACTCTCGGCGTTAGGGTTTTTGTTCTGGCGTTGGCTCTTCGAGGTTGTTTATATATGAAAGGCTGGAGATTAGGGTTTTCGCTGATGTAATATCAGGGCTGTTTGGATACAGGTTTCCAATTATTCTTAAGGTGTATAATGTAATAGTTTCATGTATTCTTTTTTTATTATTAGTTATTTTCTATACGGGGTTAAATTCTTTTTTTTTTTTATTTAATGGAGACTCACCTTATTTTGTTAAGGTTCACAAATAAATAAATTAATACCGAAATTCGGTTTTTTTGTAATTTAAATCTCATATTTTAGTTTCTAGAAAAAAAAAAATTCACGTTTTGAAATTAAAAAAAATTTGTACTTTTATCTATATTTAACAAATTTGGCGCCAAAAAAAATACGAATTCAGACTCAAATTACATTATTCTTGCTTCAAAACTATTAAAAGATTTACCAAAAATATTCTTTTAGACGATTGCACTTTTTTTATTAATTATTTTTAGTTTATTTAGGATATGGTATGCGAGAGTTATGTTACATGTTTAATTAAGAGCAAAACTATCTTCTACTAACATAGTTGGGCAACATATAGATAGATAATACATATTTTTTGAATTTCAAAACCTAAAGAAACTTTTTAAGCATAAATCAAAATATAGGATTTAATTGTAGAAACACTAAATTTAAGTTTTTCTCCCGATAATATTGTTAGTTAGTTGGTAATAAAATTGAATATTTTGTGCTAAATTTGTATTTATCAATGTAAATAGGGTATATCACCTAGTTATCAAATTTAAAAGGTAATCCAGAAAATGCATTGTTGTTGACTTTGAGAGAAGAAAATGAGGATATACAAAAGAGGAAAGGAAGACACGTGGCAAGGATGGAACTTGAAAAAAAAAAGGACAATATCACTTTTATACATTGTATTTTGAAACTTTATTTCAATTATACCTTGTGTTTTAGTTATTATCTACGTTGACTTTTAAATTTGAAATATATTATAAATTTATATTCTGACATCAATTTAGAGCAGTAAATTTACTAAGATGTCGTTTAAAAAATTGAAAATAAATCATATAAAAATTGATCTGAGAATAAGTATGGCATCCTGGTAAATTAGCTGCCCTAAATTAATATCAAAGTATAAATTTGTAACATATTTAAAATCTAAAGGTCAATGTTGATAATAACCAAAACACAAGGTACAATTTGAATAATATATCAAAATACAGAGTATAAAAGTGATATCAAGACACAAGGTACAATTTGAATAATATATCAAAATACAGAGTATAAAAGTGATATCAAGACATAAGGTACGTCAGCACCGAAGGGTCTCGGTCAGTTTCAATTTTTTTAAATATTATTTTATGTTTTTATATAACATCAACTATTATTTAGTGTAGCGGCTAAGGGTATTCATGGCCGGTCGGGACGGTCTAAACCGCCAATCTAGAAACCAATCCGAATGTGCGGTTTGGCCGATTTACCAATCCATGCGGTTTGAGTCAGTTGATTCAAACCGGTCAGACCGCACCTATATTTTTGCAGCCGGTTTAGGCAGTTTCCTCAATTTGAAAACTTAATTTAAAATCCAAATATAAAACGAAACCATAACATAGTTAAAAACTACAACTAAATCGAAAGTCCTAATAAACTTAAATTTTAGTTACAACTTACAACCTAATCAAAATTGAATAGCAAACTTAAAGTCTTTAATCTTAAACACATTACAATAACAAGATTTAAAGTCTAAAATATCATAAGAGTCTTAAGTGACATAGTCTTAAATGAGCTAAAAGTAATCATTACTCAATTAGAATGAATGAGCTTAAATTTTTAACTACTAATATACATATTTTTTTAAAAAATATATATATATATACAAACTTATTGGCCGGTTCGGTTTGAATCTGACCGAATTTGTCTAAAACTGAAAATCGAACTGACCAAGTCGATTTTTATTTTTTCTAATCCGTAACCGGCCGTTTAAGAAGAGAATCCGCCTGGATTGGGCGGTTTAGACTGAATTGA